>VUQG01011936.1:27988-39118 GCA_015106755.1 Etia nguti
GAGAACAAATTAAAAAAAAAAAAAAAGACACCCCACAGGTTGGAGAGGAGTAAACAGAAGGGAGGGGAGGACAAAAAAAAATCACTTCCAACAGTAGCTATAACAACACCAGAAAAATGTGCTTTTACTGTATCTGATATAGAGAGCAGTTGGTCGAGCTCTCGCTCTGCATGTCCGTTGTTTATTAGAGTAAACGCAGAGCCGAATGAACGGGCAATATCAGTAAAGGGTTTAAATATCAGTAAAGAAGAGAAAACAGTGACCAAGCCTCCCATCTTACATCACTCATTACTCTCTCTTTTTCTGAATACACACAGAACAACGAATATTGCTTTAGTTTTACTGTGCAGAGAGCCAAAATTCAATGCTCCCTCTAGTGGTTCAAAACTTTACTTGCTGATTCATTTTCATGCATGAAGTGCCAGTTTCTCAGTGGGCCTAAACCTGCAAGAATGCCACAAGCCTACACTGAGATTATTGTCATCAACAAACAGACAGATCTACAATGAAATTTAGGCAAACTCGTTTTGGAAGGATTATTTCCTGGCAAACACTTATTTCCTCCTGTGGGCGTCATGTGTCGGGTCACTGACAGTAAGCAGAGTTGTGGAAGTTATTTTTTTTCCTTTCACATCTCAGCAGAAACTGAAACAAAACCACATTAAGGCTTCGTGTGATGGATTATTTGCCATAACAAGTTGTTTATCATAATGTTCATGAGCGTAAAAAGCAAACAGCTTCATCTGCGAGCAAGCGAATGAATCGCTGTAGCGCTTAATTTGCTGACAGCAGGTATAGATATATTGATTTAAACTAGCAATATAATGAAATCTTGAAAGAAGACAGCAATTACGCCCTTCAGTGTGGCTTTTTGTGGTGTGTATTGTGTAGTTTGTACAGCGACAGAACTGTAAATTTTGAGAAGAACACATAAATTCAATTGAAGTCAAGTTGCAATTCTCAAAGATTAAAAATAATCAAACTGTAATAATTAACAGTTAAAATATGAGTGGTTATTACTGAAAGGTATAAAGAAAAAAAATACATCAATAAACAACATTTATACCTCAACAATATTTAACTACAATCGTGATAATCAGGAGTTATGATTACTGTCAACAGCTAATAATAACTGATTATCAACCACACACAGTTTAAACCTTAAAGGGCTGACATCATCTTCACAAACTGACAGGACCAAACGTAGCACAGTCTCACTCAGAGCTTTTAAGGTGGTAGGCATAACAGTGATCATTTGCTCAAAAGTTTAAGTAAAATTGTAACGTTTCTGTGCAAAGGGGATTCGGCTTTTTGAGACTTTAACTACTCAAATCATCATCTGTCATTTATCACCCACAACTGCCAACTTACTCAAACTGCTTCTACCTGCCTGAGAGGAATTTAAGGGGATTTCACAGATTATGTGTAAAAGGACTCGACACTATGTGTTTATGTACAGCAAAAAGACTGACAAAACATACTGTTCTCTAAATGTCAAAGAAATTATAGTACTGGTAGGGTATTGCTTCTCTTTTATCAAAATGCCACATGAAATTTACGAGTTTCACCAGCTAACAGAATGTATGAATTACAGAGAGGTTCAACGTTTTTATCTAAAGACATCATCGCAGCAGGCAGACCTACATGTTCTCGTCCCAGGGCATCAAATACTGCCTATTTCTCAGAAGTGGCAAGCATCAAGCAAATCCCTGATGCATTGACTGCAGCAACACTGGACGCAGAGGGCTAACTGCCTGCTTTTGAGGAGCAACAGCGATCTCATCATGAGTTAGGAGGGGTAGCTGTGACTTTAAGAGAACTGCATGGCCGTGTGCCTATTCTACGCAGAGCTTAAAAACCCACCTTTGTAGTGAAGTGAAAGTGAGAAAAACAAAATTACCGCCATTGTCAGCACTGTGTTCTGCACTTCTGTTGTCATTTACTGACAGCTTTTGTGCTTACTTGCGTTTTACTGTTGCCCTCACCTGCTGCTTTGTTAGGTGTAGGAAACGAAAGTGCTCAGTCATATTAACAGGTTATGATGTTTTATTTTTTCGTTTGGTTTTTTTCCACACTAACCCCACATATTGCAAAACAATCATGATGCTCAAGGCTACCCAGTGGGTGTTCCAAATTATAATCAAAATCACACTGAACACTGCGCTCTTACAAACCGCTATAGTACACTCTATTTTGACTCTGTGACAGGGCAATCAGACAAAAGACTGTTTGCTATTGATTCCAAATTACTGCCAGCAAGCTAAAAGATACCACACCAGATGAACAAATAACAGGAGGTGCACATCCTGGACACAGATGGGAGTAAAGAGCGTGTAAATACATGGTGGAGCCAATTACACTGCAGACAATTGACTCTCATGTTTGCTCTTACAGTGTATGCCCGTGTGAAGTGTGTGCCTGCATGTGAGAGAGTGTCCTTGTGTTGGCTCTCCATCAGCTTGTAAATAAAGCGTTAGGACAAAGACAGGAAGCAGCGCACAGTAACACCAACCAACCCGTCTCACACACACACACACATGCGCGCGCGAGCGCACACACGCACACACGCACACACGGTAAGCAACAGTGTTATGACAATAACTCTGAGTTTTACGGCCCACTGTAGCTGCACATCTGGATAGCATCAGGACACACAGGCGCAGATAAAGACGCACACACACATACGGACACACAAGCAGAGTAAGCGAGAAGCACAGAGATGATGTCGTAGAAGAGAGATGGCCAAAAAAAGATGCACACACTGCCAAGAAAAAGGCAGAGACTGTGTTGCTGCTCTCTCCTGCTCTCGTCGTCTCCCTTCCTTCAACTCATTTTATCCCTCTTTCTATCTGCTTCCCCCCCTTCGTTCTCCCTCTCTCTCTCCTTCCGTCTGTTCTCGTCTCTCCTCTAATCCTATACGACAGAGACACAGAACACAAATCTCCCTGTTGGCAGTAGAAGAACAGCATGTTTCAACTGAGAGAGTTAGAGAGAGAGGGAGCGAGAGAGAATGGAAAAGAGAGAATGGGAGAGAGAGAGACAGAGATTGACTGTTGAACACCAGTTGAGGTGATTTATGAGGCTGGAATCTGTGCTGGAACATATGTAGACACTCCTTGTCTTTTCCTTCGTTCTTTCTAGCTCTCACACACACACACACACACACACACACACACACACACACAGCTAAAACTCTTTAGCCAAACTGAGAGTGTCTGGCAAGTAGGAGGTTGTTAGCTGGTGTACAGTAGACAGATACACATTGTGCAGTCACACACTACATCTTCTGTAAGTTAACTTGGAGCCTCTGCGTATGAACCCCACACAAACACATACACACATGTGCGGAAGCGTTCGAAGGCAGTTACATTGGGAATCTCAGGGGAGCCACATGTCTTAATCATTTGAGGTGCGATCGAAAAACCTTAGCTAGAAAAGCATCCAACCTTTCAGCATCCAAATTATCGTAATGAGAAAAATCAATCAAGACCGTGTTTTTGTTCCAAACGCACCTCGACTCCCTTGCAAAGCCGTTGGTAATTTATGATCGTGCTAATATTTTTTAATAATAAATGAACAAAAAAACATTAGATAAGCAGAGCCGTTGCTTCTGCTGTAGCAAATGAAATATCAGGACAGGAGACATAGAAATGTAGATTTTTTATGTTTTTATATGATTTTATATTACATGATCCATGTATAAGGAAAAAAATTAATAACAGTGCTCAAGAGGTATACTGATCAGGTGATATTGCCATAGTATAGATATGCTGGCATCAATGTTCACATTATTAGATACGAGAGTATGTGAAAATATATGAGAAAAAAAAAACATTTTACGATATTGAAATATTGGATTGATTAACTAGGAGAATGCACTATGATCATAAAGCTGCTTGAATGTACATGTTGTAACATAGCCTGTAAGTATAAACTGTCAATTTGATGGTTAAAATTGGGAGACAATGGGAGAAAGTTGCACTTTGCTAGTCATCAAAGCTTATCAAGTTAGCAGGTATGTCAGTGTTGTTAGCCCAAGTTCACAAAAGGACTGCTCTGAGGTGACTGATAGTGATGAAGCAGAAATGCCGGTAAAACTAGACGAGGTACAGAGGAAAGTTGGCTGTGCTGTTTGAGTTCTCTTTTACAGTAAAAAGGTAAAGGATTGTAGACTGGATTCAACTTTTCCCTGCTGCCTAGGAAGATTGGCCTTTTCCCAAATGATCAGGATGTTAGGTATTAACTCAGGGTAACACAGTGACACCTCATCAGCCTGTCACTTATGACCAATAAATCAGAATCAGAACCGTCTGGGAGTTGGACTTTAACAACTCGATCACTGACTTCATTTCCAAGAACACCAGAAGAAAGTTGGTGCTGTGAGTAGAACATTTTTCACCATTGCTCTGTTTAGATTATAGTGTGTGTTTGACTACTTTAGATGTATATATTGCGCTGTACAAGGCAGGTATTGAGCGGATGTGCCTCAGGAGGTAAAGTGACTCCTCCACTAATCAGAAGGTCAGCACTCATTGCCAGGTTTGACTGTGAAGTGATAGGTGCAACGCATTTAAAGTTTCAGAATAAAATGTGCTGTGTGAATGTGTGTTTGAATGAGTGAATGTGGACTGTAGTGCAAGGGCATTTTAAGTGCTCAGTAAGAGTAGAAAAATACTATACAATTTCCAGTCCATTTGCCAGTCCAATGTAACAGAATAGTCATGATTTAACATGGGAACATAACCAACGTAATTTCAAAGTAATGCATGCTTATATTTTTAAGTTGCCTAGTTTTTATAGAGTGAACAAACTAAGTGGTAGCATGAGTAAGTCCTCACATGGTAAGTTTGTACCCAGGTCACATGGTAATGATCCTCATAAGTACTAGCCCCCAAACTATAATTTAGACACTACTTCCTATTGTGAATGCTGTTGTAAGTACATGCAGAGAACTTGCTAGATAAACCTGTTGATGTTTTCATCATGTACGGCATCATTTCAATCGGCCTTTATCTCTCTACTTTGAATTAATTGAACACCAGATATTTATGAACTATCAAGAATAGATGGTAACAAAACAATATCCACAAAAGCTGCATTAGCAAGACAAACAAACGTCTTTCACACGGCACACGAAGAAACTGCCCACAGGTGAGGCTGGAGAATAAATCTACGTACGATGCTGACCACACGAGCTGAAACAGTTATTCGGTTAATCAGTTAATTTACAGAAAGGAATATTCTACAATTTGACAGAGCAAATATATATGGTGTAATTTATCAAGCTAAAAGGCCAAATTCCACCATTTATCTTTGTCATATCGCTGAAAAATAAATATGCTTAGATTTGGAGTTTTTGATTGTAAAGCTGAGTGTTACAATGAGCCTTTTGACTGATTTGTGGTTCATCAGCTGCTCACCTTCTAAATTAAATGCTTCCATTTTATTATACTAAAGCAAAAAAGCTAAAAATGTCTTATATATATAACTTTCATACTTCATCACATACGGAACACTATCAACCGCTTTGGGGGTAAAGAAAATGATAAAGACAGATATTTGAAGATGCTACAATAGGCTTTAAAAAATGGTGATGGGCAGTTCAATTCAACTAAATATCAGTCTTCTTACAATAGACTGTGACCTTAGAGTGTAGGGAACTATAGGAAACTATAGGGAACTGGAGTGGGTATTTCATTTATGATGCTTAGAATAAGAACCCCACCTATTTATTAACAAGCCAATATAATCAGCCAATATGAGCTTTTTCCTAATCTATCAGTATTAACCTTTATAAGAGCTGGGAGAAACACCCTTCAACCATGTTATAAGTGTTGATGCCGCAAATTTTGTCCACCAGAGGGCAACGCATGTTTGAAACGGAGCAGATTGGAGCAGAGCTGTCCAAAGCCTAAAGAAGTAAATCATTGACTACATATAGCAAATTTTAGGGAAATCAGTTTTGGTCTTTAAAGTCTTATATCAGTGGGGTTTTACTTAAAACTAATATTAATCAAGAATAATAAAATAATAACAAAAATCATTCTTAGCTGCAGCAATTAAGTCATTTTATGCTTATGATTAAAAAACAAATAGAGTGCAAATAAAAAACAGAAAATATAACCAGGGGCAATATTGCAAAAGAGTTGGTGGGGGAGCAGTAATGATCTCATAATGGAAATAGTGACAACACTGATAGGAAAATGAAGAAAAGAGTAGCCACACATCGTGGCCAGAAAAAGAAGAAAAACATGAGCAATGACTGGCATTCATGTCACAAACTAAGGAGAGATTGAAAGAACAGATAAAAGAAAATGAGAGCGACAGAGATCACAAACAAACACATACTTTCAGTATTTGTAAGAATGATTCTGTAATATGACTCTGTCTGTTTTACTTCCCTTTTATTTCCTCCCCATCAGTCGCCCTCCCAGGTTCCCATAGTAATCATTCAAACCTGATTGCTCTGATCCCTCCATTCTATTTGTCATTAAATACGACACACACACGCCAGACACACATTACCACGCATGGGCACCCATACACACCAAGAGACAGAAACAAATGCCATTTAATCAAATTGTATAAATAAATAAAAGGTTTTTATTTCCCATAAGTCCATCTGGTCCCCTGCTTCTCATCACACACCGCCTTCATCTGCTGGTCAATAAAGCTCACACATATACACAAAAATACACACTCTCTAAATCAAAGGCACGGATGACCACACACATTGGCCGGTGAATCTAAATGTAGATGAGTTCAGTCTGCCAGAACGACTGGTGGCAAGAAGAAACCTTTATCAAGCAAATCTATTTGTTTTCTGTTATTTCGCTCACTGCAGTTGACCATCCTATCAATCGGTTTAACAAAATGTTATCGACATGTGTTTCTTCACTTTAATTTCACAGCACTCTGCCATTTGGTTCAAATGTGACTACAGTTCTGATCCAGAGCTTCCACATGACTAACACACAACTGTCAAATGGCAGCGAATAAAAATAAAGCCAAGCTGGGGGCGCCGCATAAGTTCAGGCCAGGAAGAAAAGATGTTCACACATATATTTAGTCATTTGTATTTGATGAATTATACTTTTCAAGCCTCTATTAACTTCTGGGGTTTTTCTTCTTCTTACTTTCTGAAACATGGTTAAGAACAGAAAGGGATCATTTGAAATCTGATGCAACACAGAGAAGAGTGGGAAATTATGCTGAGGTCACCTGTATTTTCACTTCGCTACCAGACTAAACCCATGCAGGTGGTTAACCAAAGCCAGACACTGTGTTTGAGCTGCTGTTTCTTTTTGTTCTTTTTCTTTTTCAACTCTGTTCCACTGTTAGGGTTAGCGGGTTAGCGTTAGTACGTACGGACACTTTTACTGTGTATTTCCAGGTATCAAGAAGGTATAGGAAAACTCTGGAACTTCTTATCAAACTTCCTCCCAAAACAGCAAATACCGGTAGAAGTGCTGAAATACTGGATTAAAAAGGATCTGCATCACTGAAGAACTTATAATTTTAAAAAAAACAGCCTTGAAGGTCAATGACAGAATAGCTCACCTGGCTACTGATCCAAAATAATTCACAAGTTACTGTAATGTGTTAAGTACAGAAAGAAAGTTAGAATACTAGAAACAAGAGGCAACTGGACTTCTTTAAGTCTGAAGACATTACACCTCTCATTCAAGAGGCTTCTTCAGCCTCTTCAGCCAACTGAAGAAGCCTCTTGGATGAGAGACAAAACGTCTTCACAGACTTAAAGAAGTTCAGTTGCCTCTTGTTTTAAGATCTCTAGACTACCATGACTTGGATGACCGAGAACCTCTACAGACATACTGAAAGAAACGTTTGTTGTCATTGGTTGACTGCATTGCAAAAACTAATGAGAATTCAAATCCATTGTGAAGCCAGGGAAGCTCAAGAACATTCATATCATGGGGAAAAAAATAACATCTGACCAACACTCAAGTGTTTCTTGTGAAAATGTAAAAATGTGCAAAAAGGGCAAAAGCGTATGGAAGCTTGTTTACACCAATGAAAAAAAGAAAGAAAAATGCCAAGAATGGCTAAGTCAAACTTTCAAGTTATTATTTAAAAAATTAAAGTTAAGTATCTCAAAATTTTGAGTTACTTCTGACTAAGTCGAAATTTCAAGATACTAACCAAAAATTTCAACTTGAATGCCAAAAACAAAAATGTTTCAATGGCGGAAACAAACTTCCATAAATATGACCCTGACGTCAATGAAGAGCCTTTCATTGATCACTGTGTGAAAGTTCCATAAAAAGCTGACCAGTAATTGTTAAAGGCAGGCAATGACTGATTGGTTCACCAGTCAGATGAGCCAAAAACTAGAGTTCTGATGTTAGTAATGTGTGACTCTTCATACAGAACTTGAGTGAATGATAGCCATACTTTGTTTTCAAAATGTGATTAGTCATACGCTGTCTATCCTACCGCTGTTTTCCTAAAAAGAAAGTTTGAGCATTTTGATAAATTAGAAAACAAGGACCCATTAAACAAACTGCACTTTTTAACAGTACTCCAGCTACACTTTGTGGAGCCTTTATGTCTCACTTGTTATTAACACTGAGCAGCCCTGATAAGAACCTGTCACATCCTAAGGTTTGGAAATCCTTTTAAGGCCACTGTTCATCCCGATATCCCTACTCGTGGTTTTTCTTCACTAGTGCAAAGTTCAGCATCGCAAAGTTCACGGCTCTAGTTCCTAAATTATCTGGAAGTACTAATAAGTGCATCCAGAGAAGATGAAACAGTGGAAGAGGAACTACATTTTCCCTCTTTACCCAAAAAGTTCCCCGAGATAGTTAATACTGTAAAAACAGCTTTTAATATCTGGTTTTATTACAAACTTTTATGGGGCTAACCTAGAGAAATACAAGCTATGCCTAATACTGATCTCCAAATCAAAAATGAAAATAATGGCGCATTAAAGCAGAGCATTAATGAGTCTTCATAGTCTGTAACCTTTTACTACACATAAGAACCGATGTGATCTGAAGGATAGAAAAATTTTAGCCAGTTAGCACAGCACTGGGTTTTCTCTTTTTCTTTTTCATGCTTTTGTTGTCGGAGGGCAGGAGGGGTGGGTGAGCTTAGCTTGAATGGTTTGATTAATTCTGATGGGAGAAATTGAAAAGTTCTCTCAATCTGTATTTCCTAAACACATATCTAGGCAAGCAAGCAAACACACAGGCATACGCTCACACACTACGCCCGCTACACACACCAACTCCACCCCCTGCTCTTGTCTCTGAATGAATCGTTCCTTGTCTCTGAACTGATGGAGCGATAAAGTTGGTTTAAACAGCCGTAGACACACCGGCACACACTGTCGAAGCAGGAACATGTGTTTTACATCAAGAGCTCCCAGCTATACAAGAGCTAATGTTACCGTCTGTATGCGTGCGCGCGTGTGTGTGTCAGAACAAGAGTGCAACATGTCTTTGCAATCTCCTATCAGCTTTTAATCTCCCTTCAGCAGAGAAGGGGCGACTGAGTGAAGGAGAGAGAGAGGACTACAGTGAGAGAGAGAGAGAAGGCACTCAGTGAGAGAAAGTGATAACCACTCAGTGAATGGCGTGGGGGAGGGGCCTGAAGTATCTCTCCTATCTCTCCTTCCTCCCATTACTCACTTTGTTTCGCACGGCTTCTTTACTTTTCCCTGCCTCTGGGGGAGAGGGAGCGTGCGAGCATTAGTTGCCCGCTCTGGTTTAGATGCGTGTGTGTGTGTGTGTGGGTGTGTACGCGTGATTTAATTTCTATTGTCTGAATACTGTGAGAGCTGATGATATTCATTTTATCTTGTTGGGTTATTTAGGGGGCCTGCATTGCAGGCAGCAATTTCAACATTCATTCCTCACTTTGAGCTTACGAGGCCCTCAACAGTTATTATTTAGCTTGGAATGGTTGACTTGTTGAGTTTGTTCAGGCCATCCACAGTACTGCTGCTGTCCAATTTGCAAAGCGGCAGACTTTGTGAAGTTTGTGTTTGTTTAATACTTGTCTTGACGAGTCGTCTACTCGAGGAGACAGCGAGTGGATGAAAACATGGAAGTCAGGCGTGTAATGCCCTCTCCTTGCCCCATGAACTCACCGTACTAGTTTAGCTAAATATAAAGACTGGATCGTCACCAAAACCCGATCGCTCCTTGTTCAACAACCGTCTGCACAATTTTTAAACAGCTGCACTAAAAACACAACTAAAGAGTGAGCAGGAGTAACCTGCAGCTTGCATGTTATAACATTAACACTTTAAAAAGAGATTAAGAACTCTCCAATAAGACTGAATCACTAAGAAATGAAGCTTCAAACTAGATCACAACTTATTGCCAAGGTGAGAGATTGTGATTTGCACCCAATTATGGGGCAGGTACAGCATGGTTTTCAGCGCACTAATGTTTAAATAGATTGGAGATGCTATACAGGGGCTTTCCTCTGGGTGTTTCAGGAGATAACTAAAGAATACCCTAGCAGTTTCTTCTTTAATTGAATTCAGAAAGTACACTATATTACCAAATGTATTTACTGCACTCACATGTGTTTGTGTACTTGAGTGATGTCCCATTCTTAATTCATAGAGTTTAATTTGATGTCAGGTCTCTGCTCTAATTTGTCCCAAGGTCAGGACACTGTGCAGGCCAGTCAAGTTCTTCTACACCAAACTTGCTCATGTCTTTATGGACCTTGCTTTGTGCACTGGTGCCTAGTTATGTTGGACCAGGAAGGGACCATCACCAAACTGTTTCCACAAAGTTGAAATTGTCCTAAATGTCTTGGTACGCTGGCACATTAGGAGTTCCTTTTTCAGGAACTAAGAGGCCAAATCCAACTCCTGAAAACAACCCCACACCTTAATCCCCCCCTAGACCAAACTTCACACTGGGCACAATGCAATCAGACACGTACTATTCTCCTGGCAACCGCCAAACCCAGTCTCATCCATTGGACTGCCAGACGAAGAAACGTGGGTTAGTTCGACAGACGGGTTGGAGGAGCCAGGAATCAAACCACTGACCTTCTGCTGTACGTCCTGAGCCACAGCCTCTCCGGTAAAAAAAAAAAAAAAGGGAAAAAAAAAAAAAAAAAAAAATAATAAAAATAAATTAT
>VUQG01011936.1:43783-61762 GCA_015106755.1 Etia nguti
CGGCCGCACGCGCACATGCCTTGGGCGATCTTGCTACTTCGCCAAGAGGTCCTTGGGCCGCCAAGGTTGCCATGGCATTACTTGCCCACAAACACACACATGCACTCACACACACATGCACTTCCTCACTCTCTCCCTCTCACTTTCCCTCTCACGCACACCAGAACAGGGTGTGACTCGATGTCCTTAAGTGAAGTGGATTAAAGTGTCAAGATGACTGGTCGAGCCAGAGTGTGTACGTGCGTACTGTATATATTTGAGTGTGTGTGGGCCTGTGTGGTGTGAATATGAATATGGGTGCTGCACTTTTAAATTCTTCTCTAAATCTACTTTTTCCACTTGCTTTCTCGCAGTGAATTAGGTGCGGCGCTGTCATGACGATTTCCGTGTTTAAACACGAGATGCACTTAAAGAGTTTGGGCATGTCACACTGAAGTGGTAATTGGCGCACGTCAGCAAAGATGTAGGTGGGAATGAACTCTTATCTTATTTTTTTTATTACCTTTTGGGTTTGGCAGGATATCTGTACTGCACTTCTTTTCAAATTTTACAGCGTTCTCTCCTTTTTTCTAACATAGGCAGTTATTTCGTAATGTTCCCTCACCCTGTCTGAACGCTAGAAGAGACACATCCTTTTGTTAAAATGCATGGGAGAAGTGTCTCTCCTGGGCAACTCACATGTTAGGCAGAGATCAGAATAAGCCTTGTAAAACACTGAAAAACTGAAGAACCAAAGTAAAAAAAAAAAAACTAATACAGCTAATACTACATGTTCATTTATTGCTCCTTACTCCGTGTCTGTGGAAAGACACGTTTTCATTAATGAGCTCAGATACATGGGTGGATAAAAACAGAAAAAGTCATTAGTGGTCATTGTCAATCAACTTTAAGTCATTTACTGGAAGCACTTTTGGTCAAACTATTTACCGTAATTTTCTCTAGCTTCTTTTTCTCCTATTTGTCAAATTGCATCACTCACTATTATCCAGACAAGGGCCGATTGTGTGGAAGAACTTGAGATTTAAAGAAGAGATGGGGAAAGGAAAGCAGAGGCAAGGCAGGAGAGCCAAGGGACAGAGGAAAAGGGGAAGGCAGGCAGGGTTTTCGAATTAACTATTGGTCAGGGGTCAGATGGACATTTAATCTAACCAATCAGCTTCCTAATTACACAAGTGCTGCCAGATTGGTGTATCCTATGCATTTGTGCGTATGTGTGTGGGTGTGTGTGTGTGTAGCTGGCTAGAGTTGCGTGTAGAGGTCTTGTTGTAGCAAAATGAACATCTGGCCTTAATATTGGTTCCATGTGTGAACACACACACGTGTGTGTGTCTATGTCCATGCACATATCTGCACACACACTTAGCCTGCGGTGAATTGCTCCTGCCTTACACCAAAAATGAGAGAGCGAGTGCGAAAGGAAAAGAAAAGAGAGAGAGAGAGAGAGAGCCTGACAAAGAGAAACACACAAGGACCGATGGGCTAGATGTGCAAGCCATGGCAGAAAAACACAGAAATAGAAAAAGAACACAGCCACACATGCATGCGCACATACACACACTTCCAGTAGTGTGTGTGTAAGTTGATTGTAACAGTAATTGATGTAAACGTCTAAATTACAGCTAGGAGCTAAAATAACCACTGTGTTTTACCGTTGCCATGTCGACATGATGAAAAACACCTGGTTGGTTCTCTGCTGGGGTGGGTGGAACACATGTTTCATTGGCGCCCAGCTAAACCAATGAAAACGCTCAATGTGTAAGTGACATGCGCCTGAACAAATAATATGCTCCCTACAGCGAGAGGACATCTGAACAGACGGCATGAATGTGTTATACATATATAAGATATTTTTATAGTTCTGCTTTATCTGCAAAAAATATATAAATAAACAAATCTATCGAAATCTACACTAAAATTATCCAAATTGTTTTAATGGCTTTCCTAAATCTGTGCCAGAGGGGTGTGGTTGGTAATAAATAGGACAATTCACTGAGTGCCAGTAAAGTTCATACAATCACAGGAAAGTGTTTCTTAATACCCCAGAAGGAACAGTGCCTTATCTTGCTGCTTCCCCCTAACAGGAAGTTCAGCTACATATGGCAGCCCTGGAGCAAATAATAATTCAATGTCAAGGACACTTCAGCAAATGAAACATGTCAGGCACATGGGATGGAGGCTGAATGTCATATTTGAGGAAGCTCTGACTAATCTAAAGTCTAAACCACGCTGCCAAATCCTGTGATTATAAAGTCAATTATGCGTCCTTTTCTAGGGCCGCTGACTGATTTTACGCTTTTGGAAATGGTGTGATGTGGCAAGCAGGTTGAGGAGAAACATTTCGGATTTTTTTTTCCTTCTAACCCAAGTCAGACTTAGTCAATCAGACAATTCAAAGCAGTCCTAAACAGAGGATTACCATCCGAACATGAGCCAAGACAGAGTCGAGGCAAATTCTTGATTTATGTGAGCCAAAAATGCCAAGCTGTCACCTTCGAACTACGCATGTTGTCAGCTGTAATGTGCGTGTGCGAGCATGACATGTGTGGAAAACCCAAAATGGGTCTAAATGTGGTTAAAATGGTGTAATTTGTTTTTCAAGCTAAATGTAATATTCCTAGCAGACAATGAGACCGCTGTGAACTGTCACACAGCATAAAGCCGCACATTGGTTTTAACTGTGACGCGCACGAAAATTCCCATCAGCGGACGGGCGTGCAGCTCACACATGAGAGACACGCACGTGCTCACACAGGAGCGTAACGGCCACTGTTTCCACAGACAGACACATAAACACACGCAGGTAAAAATTACAGCAAACAGGTTGTCCGATTATGTTTCTGTTACACCAAACACAGCCTGGATTTTATACACTAGGCACATTACCACACACACACACACACACACACACTCACACACAAAGACGGACACTCAGACACTTGCATTTTTTTTCTTTCCAACATGGCCTGTGTTTATTTGAGTCTGTGTCCTGATGGGAAATGTGACTGCTACACAAACAAACCGAGCAGCCCAGAACAGACAACTTGGTCTGAGGGTGTATAAGAGAGACAGAGAGAGAGCAAGAGAGAGAATGGATGAATATTAGTATGTCTTCCTTTTTCCTACATGGACACACGTCTGCACACAACACACACGAACTGCAGCGAGACACGGCGAAGGCAGCTCTTTTAACCCCTTCCCATAAGACACAGTATATAGGATGCTAAAAGCGTGCACCAGAGCAGCCTCGTCTATGAGGTGAATTTTGTCAGGATGTCTGTAGAAAAAAAAAAAAAAAGTGCCTTTGAGCTTAGACTCCTCTCAACTGCTGTATTGATGTTTAATGGCTGTTGGACCAGTCGATAGTCTGCCAGTACTGAAGAAGTTGGTCGGATATGCAGTTTGCTGCCTCAGCAATGGCCGAATGCGTCGATAAATGAAGAAATCAAGTAACCGACATCAAAAGGGTTCTTTCTGTACACTAAATATTGCCTACTGTACACTGCCAGGATTATGAAATAATTTGAAAAGATCAGAGCAGGAATCTAAACCATACTGACCTATATACAGTACACTGTGCTTCACAGATGGCTGTAGACACTTTTGGGTATGACGGCTTCTGTACATGTTTATGATGATCCAAAAATTTCAGCTCTGGATTCATCACACAAGACCTGTTGCCACTGGCATCTCTCAGCTTTTCTCCCTTTTCCATTCCTTAAAAATGGCTTCTTGACAGCCACCCTTGGTAACAGCTGAGGGATAACCTGAAGGGCCAGATGCATCTCAAAAAAACATTCTTCAAAAAAATGGTCAGGTGCAAGGACTAGACTGAAAGTGGGTGTAGAAGCAGCTAATGTGCTGCTTTCAAAGAAAAACTTTGAAAGATTCAGAGCTACTTGAACTACTGTTCAAGACTTTAAAAAATGAAAAGGGAAGATGACTCCTTGGAAGTAAAAATATAAAAAAAGAGTGGGTGTCTCCAGACTTTTGTAGAGTTCTGTACTTTACATAAACATGTGATAGAAACCGAGATATGTAAAAGAAGAAACTTGTCAGCGGTTGTTAGCCTCAAACGCGTTCTTTTTTCTAACCTGTGGTGAAATTTGTTGATAATTAGGTGGCGTAAACACAGGAAGAGACGAGAAGCGATGTGCTGGCAAAAACCATCGTCTGTCGGTGAAATTCAGGAACTTGTGGTGCGACACAAAGGCAAGGGGTACCATGTTAACTACTGTCAGCTTTGAGGTGAGCAATTGCAGCAACAACCACTGGCCACAAGATACACTGTTTATTGACGTATGACAGGGAGGGAAATATACAAAAGGGTTATTCACACAACCAGAATGTCCACTAGCATCCAGCTACAAAACAATGGGCAATGACTGAATAGGTTTATAACTAGACAAGGCTTGGGCTGTTCAGGTGTTTCTCACCTCCTAGACAAGTTTTCCAGCTTTAAAATGAAACCACTATACCACTTTTTAAAGTACTTTTCTTGACTCTCAAGGGATGTTCCATGAGGTAAACAAAGGTACACAGGTTCTCGAGAAGGAACGGTAAAGCATATCTTTATATCAAAGGCAATTTGAAGTTCACTCTAAGGGGTATTTGTAGAGAGCGCAAAGCACAGTGGCAAAACAGCTCTAAAACAAAGATAATATTCAGATAACACAGATAAGTCAAGGAACACAATTTTTACTCAGTTTTTGATTTTAAAAAGCATTAAGAATACAAATGCACAGACTCAGACAAACACAGTCTCTCACACACACACACACACACTGACTCGAACATAAGCTCTATAATTTCCTGTAGCGGATATAAAGGGATGCTAAATTATCAGCACAGAAAATAAGTTAAATTCACGCTTTAATTTCCTCGCAAAACACACACACACACACACACACGCAAAGACACAGACACACACATACTCGGAATGCAAATGGAGACACAACGCACATAATTAAGTACACAAGCAGGGGTAAGCACGAAAACACACATGTACACCGAAATGTACGCAAAAGGAAAGAAACAGAAAGAAAGGATAAAAGAAAATTGAAAGCCAAGTAATGAGAACTTTATGGAATTACAGCTCTGTGTCTGTGTGTGTGTCTAGTCTGTGTGTGTGTGCGCGAGCGCGTGTGAGCGTGTGCGTCCTTTAAACATAATTAGCTCCATCGGGCAGAAATGTAAACGAGACAAACTTTAATGAAACTCTTCTCTGATCTGCTGAAAGCACACATTCCCGTTTATCTCTCTCAGTTCGGTCTCTCTATTTTCTCTCTCTGTCTCTCACATGGAATTGAATGTCACGCATGGGACTTTTAAAACCTCAAATGCCCGTGTTTCAATACTGCAATATGACCACGAGATTCACTGTGTTTGTAAGGCCAAATCCACAGTTTCTTTTGCTTATGTGCATTTATCCAGTCCGTGTCGTCCTTGAGGTGGAATTCCCCTCGGAAACACAAGCTGGAATTTATTAGATGATGTGCATTTTGGACAGAGTCACATATGTTCGGGTATATCTACATATGTTCACATATGTTTGGCTTGAAGGCAAACCTTTCTCAGCCCCACTTAACTGGAAAAACCGCCATTACTCAAAGTCTGCCTCGTTCCATTTATAAACTCAAACATCAACCGAGCTTTTAGCTTAATTTCATCTCTAAACCTCATTCGTTTTCTATCCTTGTCTCATACAGTCAGTAAAACAGCTAGAAAATAACATTTCAGACTGAGAAAATGTCTTCAATGTAATAAATCACTATGAAAACAAAGCCAATAGTGGGCCAATGTCTCAACAAGGCAACGCTGTGTGGCAATTATAGATCAGGGCTTTCAAAAGAAAATATTCTCTCCCCTCCACCGAGCAAAAAGCCTCACAAATCCAGAATACTAAGAACTGTGGGTACTTTGTGTGTATGTGTGAGTGCACACCTGCGTGGGAGCGTGTGTGCACGTCTGATGGCTTTTGTGTGCGTGAGGTGTGTATCGATCCCCGCGTATTGGGCGAGTTGTCCTTTGAGGAAAAGAAGGGAAATAAAAGAAAAAGACCGAAAGGAAAAAAACGGGGGGGAGACAGATCGATGCAGCGGACAGTAGGAAGAACAAGTAAGGATGAGGGAAACATATAAAAACCGCAGAACCACATGCACACACTCTCACACACGCACACAGGTTGGGGTGAAATATGACTGGCCATTTGTTTCCATATTTGCTGGGTTTTAATCATATACTTCCTCCCTACTAAATCACTCCCTGCATCCCTCCATCACTGCCTTCCGCCTCCTCTTGAACTCTACACTGGATTTGTATTTTGGATGGATTTTTAACAGACTCTGCCCTCTTGAGTCCGCATGCCACATTTAAATTAGACCAAAAGTTTGTTTTTGCGTGTGTGTGTGTGTGTGTGTGTGTTCAAAGCTATTTCAGATTTTTTTTTTTTTTTTTGCATTAGTGCCCCTCCCTCACCCCGCCCAGTGATGAGTCAACTCCAGCCCATGTGTCTATGTGTGCAGGGCATATTTATGTTTGTGTGTGACAGTGCAAGCCATGGAAACTGAGAATAAATATTGTGCTGTGAGAAGGGGAAGAAAAGGCCATATCTTATGAAGCTACTTAAGCAACAAGTCGTGTTCAGCTTCTTCTCTGATAAACTGCTTGTTTCTCATCTCCTTTTATTTTATTTTTTAAAATTGTTTTCATCTCCAAAGATTCACTCTGGGTTTTTTGTCTGTTTATGTAAACATCTGATCTTCTTTAGGCTCTCAAGGGCAACACAGATGCAAATGGAACAGTCAGAGTTTGATTATACAAAACTGGGTCTTCACAAAATATAGAAGATATTTAAAATGAGTTTCTATCCTTACTGACCTGCTGATGGGTTAGCCATTGCAAACCTGCAGCAGCCAAATCGTTTTTTAAGTCAGTGGTTCTCAGACGTTTTCAGGCCTGGAAATGGACTGACATTTATACAGCTCTTTTCTGGTCTTACTGACCACTTAAAGAACTTTAAGCCACAGGCCACATTTGCCCATACAGAGCTTTAAGCACTTTATCTGCCTCACATCCACAGCAGCGACTCTATTCGCCACGAGCGACATCACCCCCACAGTTTGAGAACTACTGGTTTATATCTAGAGACAGACAACAATTCACACTCACATTCACACCTCTGAGTAATTTAGAATCACCAGTTAACTTAGCCCCACTAACTGCACGTCTCTGAAGCCAGAGTACCCGGAGAGAACCGATGCAGACACGGGGGACAACATGAAACTCTAAACAAAAAGGCCCTAGCCAGATTGTGGATTCAAACCCGAGATCTTCTTGCTGTGGGGCAACAGTGCTAACCACTGTTCCACCACAATGCCCTCCTCTGAATGTGAATGTGAATGGTTGTGTGTCTCTCAGTGATAGCCTTGTGATAGAGTGGTCACAGGATCCAGGGTGTACCCCCCTCTAAATAAATGGATGAATGGTTTATATCCATAGCTTTGGAGGAAATGTGTATACAATAATGCAAAAGAGATAATATTCATCCTGATGGAATGATGATGATTTAAAAAGCCTCAAATGTGCATATTTCACTCTATAAAAACATTTCATAATATTAGTGAATATCTAAAATAAGCATACATATCAAACTGTCAGACTGTTCAGAATAACACTGAGTGAGAGTGAAAGTGAAAAACGTGCCGTCCAAATTTATAAATCTATATTAATCAGTCTTGTTTTGTTCTGTACATTTATAATTTCGAAAACTCTTTCTTGACTAGCTGCTCTTTTCTTAAAGAGCAAGCGAGAAAGGGGTGAGTGATTTGTTATACTCTTATCTCCGTCTGACTTTCCCCGTCTACGTCTTTTTATCTTAATCTTCCACTGTTTCTCTCTCACGCATGCACGCATGTTCTCTCTATCTCAGCCTCCCTCTTTCAGTCTTAGTCTCCCACTCTCTCACAGAGACACACTGCCCCACCCACGATAATGAGTAAACCTCTTGCTGCCCCACCCTGCCCAGTCTGCCAAGTTACTGCCAACACCTCACACACACAAACACACATTCACACACATCCAAAAGGCCAAACCCCAAGTCGTACAAAGGGCCCATGGACTCCAATCACACAGCAGCATTTCCGTACACACACTAAGAACACAACTCTAACACTCAATACTACCATTTACACAGCCCCATGTCAAACCCTGACACCACACACACTCATACACACACACACACACATATATATATACAGAGAGAGAGACAGAGTGAGAAAGAGAGAAAGTTCAGTCTATTCTGATCTAATGTGATCATAGCCAATAAGCTCTGTGGCGCAGGCAAACCACAGTCTGTTACTGCCAGTCAATGACATCACTGAAGTCAAAAGCATTGTGGTCCACAAAGTAGGGTGAGGGAGCTGACTGACATGTGGTAGCCATGGGAACTGTCAGTTTTCCACCCCGTTTCCATAGCAGCGGGTGGGTTTCTCACTGTTGTGAGTTCAATTTTTTTAAAGAAGATGAATGCCGCCTATGGGAAAGGAAATGATGTCATGGAATCATATGCACAGGGACAGATATGAACACACGCAAGCATTTGGGTACACACTCTGTTAGCCAACACAAATCTGCTTAAGCCCTCAAAATATGATGGAAGAATAAAAGATTACAGTGTAGCGGCTCATTGCATGAGATCTAATCCTCACATCTGAGTGAAAGGAAAGATGAGTTTAAGATGAAAGTGTATTAATAGAAGGACCCTGATAACTAAGTCTTCTCAGCAGGCAGGATCTGGCTACAGAGGCCTAGCTACAAAGGCTCCCATTCAGAGAGCTAAACGCAAAAGTCAGGGTGTAAATGAGACAACGAAGAAGGATTTTCCTCTGATTAGAATGAGATGCAAAGCAGGGGGATTTGCATATTCCACCTTACCCTTAGCAAGGACTGGGATTCCTCTTTATTGGCTCCTCCTTTCCCTTCCTGTCCTCCGCCACCTCCACCACCACCACCACCAGCACTTCCTCCTCCTCCCGCGTACTGCTGGGGGGTCATCTGGCTCTGCTTCTCGCCAGCTCCTGCCCCACCTGAAGCAGTTGATCCTGGTCTCCCTCCTCCATACTTGGCATCTGCCAAAAACGACTTTGTATCTCCCAAAAATGACTTGGTGTCTCCCAGGTAAACCATGCTAGGTGAGGCCACGCCTCTTTTCTGCTGTGAGGCGTCGTGATTGGCTGAAACAAAAGACAGCGACAGTGGGGAGGTGAAAAGAGATGGGCTCCCACTTCCTGCACCTCTTTCAGGTCCCATTCGCTCCTTAGGCACCCAAAGTAAGCCGTGGGCCTGCTCACCCCCTCTTTCCCCCAGTCCTCTTGTCTCACCAAGAACCCAGCCCTTTTCCCGTTCTCTTTCTTTCTCCTCACCACCCTCACTTTTTACCAGCCCGCCTGCCTCTTCTCTGCCACCTTCGGCCAACCGTCCCTCAGGCGGCGCCAGGGAGTACAGGAGGCGGATATCCCCTTTGCTCTCTTCTTTAATGGCTAAGGTAGAGGGCGCTGAGCAGCCATTGGCCGAGAGTGTTAGGGAAGGAGTCAGTGAGGTGGGCAAGGAGGTCGTCGTGAATGAGCCTAATGAAGGAGAGGAGTCGTGACAGTGGGCTGAGTTGAAATGGTCGAGGAGGGCTGATGAATCTGGAGCCGTGAAGTCGCAGCGTCGACAGCGACAACACGCGTGGACACGCCTGCCGAGAGAAAAGAGCAGTGCGTAAATTACTCATAAATACAAAATGAACCTTCAGAAGGAACAAAATATTCAGCATTAAAATCGACTAAATACAGGCGAGTACATATTGTTTTCTTTTATGTTAATCATAAAGCAATACTGCTAATTGCAAAAATAAGCAGTTTATTCTTGAGTTGCTCAAACCTTCTCTGAACAAATGCATTGCAAGTCACATTGGAGACACGACTTTTTGAAAAGGAGATCCCTTCATCAGTGGTTATCTTCAGTGTGAATGAGTCACAGTGAAGACAAAGTAACACTAATAATGCTGAACGTAAGAGGAAAGACTTAAGTAACTAGTTTTGTTACTGGCAACAAGAGAGTCAGTTCATCTTTAAATCTATTGCTCTAAAATGTAAATACAATTAATTCCAATAGGATTTTCATCACTCAGAGTTTGAAGAAAATCCACCCCCTGTACTGACTGAATCTAAAGTGCATTTGCCCCTGCCTAAATTCCCCCAAGCACTCAGGTAGAGTTTCACAGAGCTCGAGGGCAACAAAGTGACCCAGTGTCCCACTAAATCACTGTGAATTACTTCAAAATAGTGAGGACCATAAATGAATCTGAATGACAAGTACTGGATCGCCCATCAATAAACCACCTTCATTTCCTGCTGGCGAGGGCCCCTGAGTGACCAGCAATATATCTGATACACAGCATCAAGATTTTTATCGTGGCACACACAACCGCCATGGTGCTTCTTGTGCAGGCCAACAAGCAAAGCATTAAACCATCTAGAACAAGAACTAATAAATAAACAAATAAATGTTTCACAGAATAATGAAGCTGTTCGTTTTGTCTGAAATGGATTATGTAATTGTTTTGCTGTTATATTTATTAATGATTGTAGGCCACAGTTTAACAATTGGTATCTTGTAGTTATTTATATTCCTTTGTCAATACTGTCATTTACCACATAATTCACTTAAATCCAAAATTACACTTGCTTAATTGCTTCACTCAAATGTCACAAGAAAACACTGCTTTTCTCAACACTGCCTGTTTTATTCTCTTAGGCTTTTCCCACCAGTAGGTTATTATCACTGCATATTACTGCAGAGTGAGGGTTTTACAATAGCAGACAATAAACACGGACCAAGAGTCACTGAAAACAGGGGAAAAAAAGCATATCCAAAGTCATTTTTCTGCATTTTGCGACTCTCATTCTCTGCTTTCTGCTTTGAACCCTACCACAACAATTCCTCATCCAGGAAAAAACAAAAACAAAACATTTAAGGCGTGAATTTGAAAACAATGAGAAGATATTGCAGATCAACACCCACACAAACATTTACAATACGTCGAGATATATAACCTCTCAGAATACTGTATGTACTCCTCTTTGTTGTCTTGTACGTCTGATGCATGATTTCTATATGACAGCAAGTGAAAATAATTTAAAAAATATATACTTCTGACATAAACTTATTAAGGAAAAGTCATTCTTATTCATCATCCCGCCTCATATTCTCTTTCTCCCTTTATTAGCTGTTGAAGAATATATAAAAGGCCTGCACCCCTAGCTGATCACAGAGGCTGAAATATTTGCAGAAATTTGTGAGAACGTGTGAATGAAAAAGCATATAGTGTGCCCATTAGACTTAAATGTCTCCAGATGCTGAACGCCGCAGCAGCCTTGATTTGTCATCGGCTTCCACACGTGGACTGGCGTACCTACTGATTCCATCATTTTCTGGGTCTGTCACTGTTACAGTGTGACAGAGCCTGACCAGTGCTGTGCATATGGCTAATTTAGGGGAACTATAGTGAGTTAATACACAACGGGGTCATCACAGATTAAAGTTTTACAGTTTTGCTAGTGTTTACGCTCAATGCCGCCATCTTGGATTGTTAACTCTGCGTTACTGGGCCTGCTCTGACTTTCTGACTTGGAACTCGGAAATTCCGATTTCTGACTCCTTCAGGATTGCAGCAAGTTTGTCTCTTTTTCCTCCAAATATCTTATTGTAGCAATGCACTCTGCAGCATCCGGAAGCATAATTTGTGTTTTGTAGACTCACCAGCCACTTCATTAGGTTCAGCTGTTCAACTGCTTGTTTATGCAAATGTCTAATCAGCCAATGATCAAGTTCAAACCGAGCAAAAATGGGGAAGGAAGGTGATTTAAGAGTGTCTAAATGTGGCACGGTTGTTGAGACAGATAGTCTGAGTATTTCAGAAACTGCTGATCTGCAGGGACTTTCCCACACAGCCATCTCTAGGGTTTACAGAGAGTGGTCTGAAAAAATGTAAAATATCCCGTCAGTGGCAGTGCTCTAGGTGAAAATGACTTGATGATGCCAGAGTTTAGAGAATGGCCAGACTACTTCAAAATGATAGGAAGGCAAAAGTAACTCAAATAACCACTTGTTACAACCAAGGTATACAGAAGAGCATCTCTGAATGCACTCCTGCCAGCTAAGAGCAGGTGACCTAGGTGACAATTCACACAGGCTTACCAAAATTGGACAAGAGAAAATTGGAAAAATGTTGCCTAGTCTGATGAGTTTCAATTTCTACTGCAACATTCAGATGGAAAGCATGGCTCTATCCTGCCTTGTAGCAATGGTTCAGGCTGGCAGTGCTGATGTAATGTTGTGAGGGATATTTTCTTGGCACACTCTGGGCCCTTTACTATCAAATGAGCATCGTGTAAACACCACACCACAGCCTACCTGAATATTGCTGCTGACCATGTCCATCACTTTATAACCACAGTGTACCCATCTTCTGATGGCCCCTTTGAGCAGGATAACACGTCGTATCAAAGCTCAAATCCTCTTAAATTTGAACATTACAATAAATCTTCTCTACTCAAATGGCTTCTTTGGGATGTTTTGAAAAAGGAGATTCAGATCACTGGATGTGCAGTCGACAAATGTGATGCCAACATGTCTGAGGAATGTTTCCACAACTGAATTTTTGCTGTTTTAAAGGCAAAAGGAGGTCCAAAGTGGTACTAGCAAGGTGTAACTAATAAAAATGACCAGTGAGTGTAGTCCACTGTGACTTCACCATTGGTTGGCTCCCCATTTGTGGATAAAATCCTTTCTACTGTAACTGGCTCTACCTGGACCAATACATATATATCTGATATGTGAGTAAAGAACCTGTGTGACTGGGTGCTATAGGTCTAATTATATCATGAACACTGTCAGCCATCAGATTGTACTTCAGGTATATGTCAGCAGATAGGCGAGAGTTTATCTATAAAAGTTCTAGATTGATTGGCTTCCTTCAGCTGACAATCTTTTTCCCATTACACAGCGCCATCCTTTGATCTGAACACCCTATAATTACATGCTGTATTTTGTTTTCTAAGACTTGGCCTTCAGATTTAAAATAAAAATAATAAAAAAAATTTGGTTGTTTTCAGTTGTAGCATGAAACTTTCTGGCTTTATTTCACTTTTATTTGATTTGAGCTCCAAGATTCAGAGCTTAGATTTTGTTAAGGACGTGAGTGAACTGTTAAATCCCCTGCAAACTCTGCTTCGTCACCCTCTCTCCCTCTCTCCTCAGCACCCTTCTCTCTGAATTTCTCTCTCTGTATTTCATTCACCTTCCCTCTTACATTCCTTCTTTTAACCTTCTTTCTTCCCTTCCCGTCTTTCGGTCCTTGCCATCTGCTGTTCTCGTCAGGCTGTCAAAAGAGAAAAGTTCTCGAGCCGCAAACTGCGACGGCATTGTTTTTGACTCAGGAAAGGTTCATGTCTGAATGTGCTCCCGATGTGAGTGCTCTAAAACCTTAACTGAGAACCGTTCGGATACTCCTGTGAACATTTTCGCTTGAATTTCTGAATCCATCCGTAGCTTAACACACAAGGTACGTTTTATCATCAATCCAATTTCGTGTAATTAAGTTATCTCAGTGTGTGGGCTCTAAGCTCACACACTGAGTATCCATAACATACCTGGGGCAATGGCAGAAAAACTACCAGCTAGGCAGACGAAAACTGTGAATTCCTCTGCATTTAATATCTTCACATATTGTTTGTGTTTCTGCCCTCGCATGGAAAAGAATTGTCTTTGGCATCACTTCTAGTGAGGAGTAACCACATTTAAAAACTTTAACACTGGCAGAGAGTTTGAGGCCCTGTGCCTGTGTGTGCTGCATGGTGCTGCCGTTTAAGGGAGTGACAGCTGCCTATGCCCCAGGCACACAGGCTCAGAGGGGAGGATCTCGATTCTTCATGGGAATGAAGAAAGTGCAGCATGTTGTTTTAAAACCCTGACAGCATAAATGATCACAGCTTATCGATACTGTATTCTTTGATAATTTAGCCTGATTTAGATACCAATGCCAAGTGACAAAATACAATAAAACATTCCGATCAGTAGATTAGATTAGTAACTGCAAATCTCCACACAACTATCTCCACTTTTTTGTGTCTTTGGCTCCAACTTTCCCATGCCACTCCCCTTTTTCCCACCCCAGCTCATCCTAGCTTTCACTATCATTTGCTTTTTCTGTCACTAAATCTGAATCTAGAAAAAAGGATTGGCTGTGGAGTCCAGTCTAGCCTCTTCAGGCTGTAAAAGTGAGTTTTTGTTTTTGGTATTTTTTAGAAACTATACACATAAATTTACTGTAGACATTTATATGTGCAAATAAAATAAAAAAAAATCCCACCTTCGGGGAAACTTAAATCTTTCTTTCACTTGTCAATGCAAGAGAAATGTAATATTTTTGAAACCTAGATTTCATTTTTCGATTAAGACCTTGCTACTTTATTTTTTCACGTAGTGCAAGACAAATTCAATAGGACCCTTCTGACCACTCACTTTCAGACAGTGTGCAGGCGTGGGTGAAATGTCAAAGACTGTAAAGCTTGTTGCAATATTGGGGTTTTTGCTTCACAGACGTCCAAGGTGCATTTAAAGTGGAATGCGTCTTAAGTCGTGTAATCTCCAGCAATGTACGACATGGAGTAACTTTAATGTGAACATAAGGCCAAATCCTTTTCCCCCTCAAGAAAACAGCCCATAAGCCACAACATGGTGCTTTCATAGGTATTCCACTCATGGACTTCATCGCAGACGGGTGTGTGTAATATCAGTTTGAAAATCTGTAACACGGGCTTTATAAATATGTGATCATATCTGTGCAGCTTCCAGGTGAGAATGTCAAAATGGTGTCTGTGAGTAGCTTAAGTGTACAATTTTCTTTCTTTTTTCGCTCTCAGTGAACATTTACTTGATAACTGAGTGTAAAAAGGAGAATCGCAGGGGTCTGAATCAAAGCACAGAAATTAGCACCTAACTTGAACAGAATTTTTCAGATTCTTGCCCTTTTTTTTCCCATGATGGATTCAGTCAAAGGGAATACTCAACCTGTATGAAATTCTATGTCATAAACAACTAACTGACTGCATGCATGGCATAAAAAGCACTGATTTGTGAAAACGATAGTAAACTGAATGGGTCAACCCTTGTAGAAAAAAACCCCAAAAACACTACATAATGTAAAAACTACTACTTTTGGCTGCTCCATTATTTACAAGGTGCCACAGGGGGTAGCTCTGCATGTTTGATTGATTTGGCAGATTTCTTTTAAGTCAGATGCCCCTCCTACCATGACCCCAAAGGGATTTGTGTCTCCTCCCGGGATCAATTGGGGCACCGTTAGCTTATTAGCTTATTAGGCAGGGGGGAAAAAATACATCCTATCAAATAACACAATTATAATGATCATGTAATCTCACCTGTAGTGTCTAAAAATCTCTTCTTCCACTTCTGTAATGAAGTGACACTTTGTGCATGAGTACTCCCTCTCTCCTGCTCCTCCTCGCCCTCCTTCCTTGTCTCCTGCAGCTTCTTCCTCAGCTTTGACATGTGGGGAAGCCCCCTTTAGGTTGATCAGGTTGTGGCAGCTTTCATAGTGTTGCAGCAACACGTCAATGTCAGTGGTAGCAAATGCACACTGGTCACACAAGTGGGTGACGCCTACGACAGGAAAGCGGGACCAATCAGTAGCAAGAAGCGAAGAATTTAGGTTCATGCTGGAAAAGCTCCAGAATCAGGCTTCCAATAAATGTAATATATATAAATAACATATGCCTCCAAAATACCTTGTGTGACAACAGGATGGGCGGGGTTAGAGGGGTGAAAAGTAGAACCAGAAATCCCACTGTGGTCGCCTCTAGGATTAGGAGGAGTCACGCTGGGTGAGGTGGTGACAGCGGGTTTTGAACCAATGGTGTCCTGCTGTTTGGCGGGTTGAGGGAACTTTGAACAGCATTTGGGGCAGGTGGGCTTACGACAAGCAAATGGGTGGGATACCTGTTGAGACAAATTAGAAAAAAGTTAAGTGCAAAAGTGGTTTGAACCTTTAAATGCTTTACTGATTACTGCCAATATATGTGTATAAGAAGAATTTGAAGTCCTCCTTTTCTTTTCTCTCGTTTTGATGCTGTGGCGTACCCGTGTATTTTCTACGTATCTAATAAAGAAGTGGAAGCCAGCAGTACCAGTATGAATGTGCATTATTAAGTAAATGATGCCACCCTCAATTTTGGATGTTAACCATCCTTTTTGCATTTTTAACAGCTGCAACAGAACTGTTGGCAGCTGGCACAAAAGGAGGGTGGGGAGAGTGCGTGGGTAGACTGGGGAAAGCAAGGGAATTTTAACTAGGCAGGAAATTGGAACAATTAACTTTACACTTGTTCCTATATTACATTTTATTTTTCCTTTGCTTGCAAAACAGTTCTTTTTTTTCTTCTAATTACCAAGCAGGCAGCAAAACAAGCAAATAAACATTTCAATATTTTATTTATCTCACCTCCCCTAGGTGTTTTTGTGGCTGACAGAGACCCTGTGGACAATACATGCAGTGCTGAATGCTGCAGCGGTGGATGGAGTGGTTATGCTGGTAGTGCAGTAGTAAAGGTGCTACTACAATCACATCCGCACTGTGGGCCATGGAGTACCGGAAATCACACAACTGACAGTTGTAACTGGTCACAACTGCTTCTGAATCACTGCTGTTTTGGTCTCCTAGGAGCAAAAAGAAGAACAAAAGGTAAATAAAACCTGGGCAGAAATTCAAATATTATCACGTATAATTTCTATTATGATAATCAAGGCAAACAAACATGAGGTGACAAGAACCACAAACAATAAAAGAAGATTCATTTATGGAGAGCAATCATTTATCTTCGCTTTAAGCAGATACAATCTACCAGCAGTACCGAAAATCATCTTACTGCCACGTTCCAATGCCTGCCTACATCTTCATTACCTTGGCTGGTGCTGGAGGGGTTAGATGGCTGATCTTTGCGCCCTTTCGATACCATTTGGTCTCTCTCTCCTCCATCTCTCCTTCCTCCTCTTTCTCGCTCTCTGTCCATCCCACCAGGATTAGAGTTGTTGGGGCTCGTAGTACCACCGGCGTTCATTTTGTGTCTTTGCTCATAGTGCTCTAAAAGCTTTGCAGAACCCCCCGACCACTCGCAACTCCAGCTGCAGAATTTACACCAATAATACGTCTGCACGGCGCCTCGACCAGCCTCCCCCACCCAGCCCGATGAATCTGAACAAGACCTGACTGGGATGAAGTACCCGACCAAAGAGTCGTCTTCTGTGCGCACCGCAACTCGCTCGGCCCCGTCTAAGGCTTGACTCCGTCCCTTCAGCTGGTTGTCGTGCGTTGCCAGGTTATTTGTGGTCAGTAGGGGTGTGGTTGGCGGTGTCTTGACTTTGTTTGGGTGCGAGGAAAGGAAATGTTGTTCAAGTTCCAAAGAATTACTGCCCATGTACGTGAAGTTGCAGAATTTGCAGCGAAAGTACTTTGTGTTTCCCTGGCAATCCGAAGTCTTCCGACCGATTCCAATGAGCGTGCCACCCAACGTCACCTGTTGAAAAAAGGACAACAAAGAAGGAATAAAAAATGTATTTAATGCATAAACAGTTTGATTAAGAGGCAGTCTGCTTGCTTGTTACCGCTTAATGCGAATAAAACATGGGTGTTTTTATTTAATGTCCATTTTCGTCTTGATGCATTCTCAATCATCCAGGAAAGTAAATCTCCAAAAGTTGATTCTGTTCATCTGGACGTAGCGTTTTGTGGGAGAAACGTTTCGTCACTCATCCAAGTGACTTCTTCAGTCTCAGCTGACTGCAGGTTTCCCCAATCTTATAAACAGTATATTTGCATAACGACTGAAACCAGCCCACTGAAGGAACAATGGGCTGGGA
>VUQG01011936.1:71803-107125 GCA_015106755.1 Etia nguti
TTTGAGTTTTTGGTTTTTTGTTTTTTTTTTCCTCTTTTTTTTTTTCTACTTTTTTAGTTGGATGAATAAATTTAAGACAAAGACAATGCAGGCATGTCATACCAAAGTAAAGTTTTGGGGGGGTTTTTCCTGTCCCCACCAAGTCTGTGATATGCATAATTAGTCTGAGCACATTCTAGTCGTTTTTAAGATGGTCTCACTCAGGAAATTGACGTTTTAGTGATATGAGGTCAGTTTTCAGTGGAATGCATGCCGGAGGGAAAATGGACATTATCAGAACAGAGGTGTTAATAAAAAAAAAAATATCTGCTTAACCTGCAAAACAAAAAAAGGTCCTAATTGTCTTTAGCAATAAATAATTTGCATTTATGTGAGGGGCGAGGAAGCCTCAGCAGTGACTTGCGGGTTTGTTTGTGCCCCACACTGGGAACACTGTGTTCCTGTGTGAAGCCTGCGTGAGGAATGCCGGGCCATGCACCTGCATTCCAAATGGGGGGGAAACTTGAGATGAGGGGTGGCAGCGTCTTTCTTTCCTAGAAAAACCCCCAAATTCTTCTTGTCCATCCGTGACTTTGCATATTGAGCAGCCTCGTCGGTAAACAGCCCGGTGTGGGGTTTTTTGTTTTCTTTTTTAAATGCTGCTTCACATCAATAAAAGCCATAAAAGGTGCCGGAGTCCATTTAGAGTGACTGTTCTGGTCACACACATGTGCCGTGTTGCATAACTTGTGCCATGATGGTAATTTCTATCTCTAGGTTTACAAACATGAGAGACAGGAGGATTGTTGGTGAAGCCAGAGGTTACTGTTAACTCCATTTTGTGTTTTCTGACCAAAACTAAGCTACAAATGTTTTTTCTTTTTCAATAGGGAAGGTATTATTTTTTTATTTTTTTCCTGACTGATGTGCCACCAGGTTGTTAATTTTAACATGATGTGTACCTGACTTTTTAATTACAAACAGCACAAGCCTCATCTCGGAAAAGGCGTTGATGTGCCCGCTTTTAAGATGTATTTAACAAGTGTTCTGTTTTCATGTTGTCTTACATATTTAAATATGTATTTTATGGAATATTAAAAGTTTTTATAAAGCATTTGTTTGTCTGTGCTTTTTGTACTCTTACTACTCTAACCCTCGATTAATCATTCTGTTTCCAGGCTTCCAGTTTTAAAATGCTATATTTGGTCTGAAGAAAACAGATTTAAGTATGTGGGGGTGGAGAGGAAGAGATTGAAGGGTTTAGGGGTTACGAAGCAGCACATTCAGCGGTCCTGGGATTTATTTATAATTTTAGTCATGTGACTCATTTCCCAGGGTTATTTCTCTAGTTCTTGCACATTGTTAAAGTCTGACACCTGCGACCAAAGGTGATGCATCTCCATCTGCATGGGTTACTGCAGTGTGTGAGCACTGCATGGCTCACCTTGGGGGGGAAAAAAGTGAAGTCGTCCATACATTTTGGACTTAATTGTAATCACGTTTTAAACATTTTCCTACTGATACAGAGCTCCCCAATAGCCTGCTTCTGCTCCTTTCAGGCTCCATATTTTGTACCATGGCATGATTTACAGTTCAAAATAATCCTTATTTCTCTTATAGTAGGCTTGGTGAAGCCCCTCAGCTCATCCTCTGCACCAACAAGATGCTTTAGCCCCTCCCCCTTTACTCCATCTTTCTCTTGATTGGCTGCCCCTTGCAAACACAAGCACCAAGCACACAGAGCACTCTGATATCTGAGTTTTTGGCTCACACAGTTTACTAGTCCATAAGGTGGTCTCATCATCTGAAGGATGTTTAGCATGAGCATCCACCAGTGTAACAGTGTCTGTGTAAATATAAGGATCAAAGACTCCCTTTAGACATATCTGCTGTATTTTTGTTCCTACATTAATAAAAGGCCAGCTAGGGGATTGTATCTTGATGTAGCTCACAGTGTATACAAACAATCAGAATCACTCTTCTGCAGAAGAGCCCTGCACCACGGCTCTGCCGGAGCTCTCTCTAAGTCGCTGTAACTCGAGCAGGGAGTGTACATGAAGACGCCTGAGAGGCTTCACCTCTTCCACCACTGAAAGGAAGAAAAAAAGCAAAACATCATTACGGACATTCAGCAATGCTCTTAAATGATTATGTGTCCAAGCTAAGTATGCTGAGAGAAAGGCTTCAGGTTTTATGCCTCTATAATATAGCTAAACAGCACCATCTGCTGGATTAGTAAATCAAGAGCGACAAAGGTTCACACCTTTATCATAGTGCAACTCGTCCCGGTTGCCGTAAACCACGTACATCTCCAGGAAGTTAAGGAGAGCTCCCGTGACGAGAAAGCGTTCGGAGAGAGGAAGACTTTTAATGTAACGCATGTCCAGGGCGAACGGGTTGGACGGAGAGGGAACGGTGCAGAGACACACCAGCTCACTGACAACATCCCACACACGAATTGCTGACAAAAGACAAAAGAAAGAGGAGAAAAGTTTTATGTTTTTATCGTGAGAAGTCATGCACTGCACATAAACATATATGCATTAACCAAAGCACTAGCAGCCTTTTTCCACGGCCCTAATCCACCGTAAATACTAATCTTCGCGAGGCTCGAGCTGCAGCAGAGACACATCTGCATATGATTTAGCTCATGGAAAATGGTGTAATTATTGAATCAGTGCACTGAAACAATAACTTTCTCCTGTTAGGATTCCACACATTGTTTCCATACCTCGCGTCTGCCAGTCTGCAATGGACTTGAGTTTCATGGGCGTGTCTTTGACCATCGAGTCTGTGCCGCCGATGTTGACAAGGCGCTCGTGATTGGAGCGTATCCACGCGTAGGGGCGTCCGTATTTGACATAGCCGGCCAATAGAAACAGAGTGCAGTTCACCTCCTGTTAGAGGGGGACAAAGTGTAGGCTGCAAGGCTAAACGAGCAAGTTAAATAACAGAGGCAAGAGAAGAACGCTTATACTGGCTTCTGCCCATCGCCTGCTTGCAGGTACTTACGGGTACTGCTATCTCCCTTTCACTGGGAGACGCTGGGAGAAGATGCTCCTCGATGCAGGCTTCCCTGTGACTGCAGAAAGAGCTCGAATGATTTATCGGTTTCATGCAAACTTGGAGAGCCAGTAGGAAGTTTCTACACATACTTCCACATCTAAATACTCTTACATGTATCATTTTTACCCAGTAAGGAGGAAATTACTTTCCATGATGCACAATCAAAAATACTGCAAATCTACAAATGCCTAAAACAACCCATGCTGCCCTCTGAATCCAAGCAAATACATGTTACAATGCACACGCACACACAAACTTGCAATCAATCACCTGGCAGTCTGTGGCTGTGTCTTGGTATGTGACTGGGAGTCTCGTGGGCCCGGAGGCTCCCCGGGCAGGGGGGAGCTGCTACGGCTGGCCAGACTGGGAGAGCTGCTGCTGGGAGAGACATCACTGCTGTTACAGCTGCTGGTGGAGGAGTAGGAGGAGGCTCTGGACACCATAAAGCCTGGGGAACGCCAACCCTGCGAAAAAAAAATGAAGTGAAGGGGAGAGAAAGCTGCTGTAACAGTCATAGATGTACCCTAGATAAGACAGTGAGACTGGGGAGGTGTGTGCGTGTTTCACTTGGACTATACTGCCCAAAGTATTCACTCACTCATCCAAACCATTGAATTTTGTAAAAATCAGGCACCTACACATGCAGACTGCTTCTACAAACATCTGTGAAAGAATGGGTCACTCTCAGCTCAGTGAATTCCAGCTTGGTACTGCGATGGGATGTCACTTGTGCAACCAGGCCAGTTGTGATATTTCCACACTACTAAATATTCCACAGTCAAGTGTTAATGGTATTATAACAAAGTGGAAGTGGAAGAGCGGGTTCAACGAATGACCTCTGCGCATAGTCACCAGCTTTCTGCAGAGTTAAGACATGTTCTGTGCAGTGGCAAATCACACTTTTCCGTCTGGCAATCTGATGGAAGAGTCTGGGTTTGGCGATTGCCAGGAGATGGTACTCGATGGTGTCTGACTGCATTGTGCCAAATGTAAAGTTTGGTGGAGGGGATTATGGTGTGAGCTCTGCCCCTTAGTTCCAGTGAAAAGAACTCTTAATGCTTCAGCATACCAAGATTTTTTGGACAATTTCATGCTTCCAACCTTGTGGGAACAGTTTGAGGATTGCCCCTTCCTGTCCCAACATGACTGCACGCCAGTACATGAAGCAAGGTCGATAAAGACATGGATGAGAGAGTTTGGTGTGGAAGAACTTGACTGGCCTGCACAGAGTCCTGACCTTAACCTGACAGAATACCGTTGGGGTTAATCAGAGCGGAGACTGTGAGCCAGGCCTTTTCCACCAACATCAGTGTCTGACCTCACAAATGTGCATCTGGAAGAATGGTCAAAAATTCCCATAAATACTCCTGAACCTTGTGGAAAGCTTTCCCAGAAGAGTTGAAGGTGTTATAGCTGCAAAGGGTGGGTCGACATCATATTAAATGCTAGGGATTAAGAATGGGATGTCACTTAAACTCATATGCGTGTAAAGGCAGATAAGCAAATACATTTTGGCAGTATAGTGTATATCATCACCCAGTTTCTCTACAGAAACTCACCAGATCCTCATTAACAACTGTCAGCAGCAACTCCTCTTTCCCTCTGAGCCATGGCTGGAAGTATTTAAAACCCTGCAAAGGAAGCAACGTGATTTTGTGATTTTGCGAGAGATGAGCCGAGCGTGCACGCACATGCTGGTGTGGCCAAACCTGCAAGGATCCGAGCAAAGCAAGGTCACCGAGGAAGTGCTGCAGTTTCCTCTTCTGCTCCCTCTCTCGTTTCTGTTCACACATGCACACAGACAGCACAGCGATCTGAACATAACGATAAAAATGACGGCACCACTCCAGCGGGCATCAGCACCCTCTTCCTGCCTAGTATCATAGCAACACTTGCAACGCCTCCTCCTCATCCTGCACCCCCATCAATAACAGTGATAATAAACCCTCCGTTTGTGAAATAAGTGAAAGCACCGACACATGCTGAGAACAAAGAGTATGATGCTGATATAAAAATGCATCAGGCTGCTCTAAAATCGCACTGATTCACAAACCCCTCACAGTTCATCATGAGGTAAACGGTACTCACACCGGAGCTGCTCATCTTAGGCCAAACTGCGGACGTCGTCGTCTCCCTCACAGGCGGGCATGCTGTGTTTCTATGAGCTGCTGCATGTCATCATTGAGCCGTGTATTCTGCTGCTTAACGCCACTTCGTTTCTTGGTGAACGCTTACAGGTTTGAACAAAGAGCCTCGGCTTTCAGCGGGTGTTGCCTTTTTTGGTCTGTCAGTAGCATCAGGTTGGAGGGAAATGGGGGAACCGAAGCCCCTAGCGGCCCTATCGGCGTACTGCAAGTAGGCTATAGCTTTAAATAACTGATGCCGAAAATGAAGCAAAAAAGGAATAAAAATGTTTTTAACTTAACTCACTGGTTAGTTAGAATGAGGACTAAAGGTAATTTAAGTGACTCTGAACATGCCACTGGTTGTTGGTCAGAACTGCTGATCTGCAGAGGTCTGAAAAACAGAAAATGTCCAGTGAGCAGCTGTTCCCTGGGAGACTTGTTGGCCTTGTTGACGCCAGAAATCAGAGGAAAACGCACAGCAGCACAACACATCATGGGCTACAGGTCTTAATATGTATGCCTATAATGAATGAATGAATTAGAGTATATGATGGGCCTGGGAGATGAAGAAGCTGAATTGGTGATTAGCAGCTGACTGAAGTGCACCATCAGGTGACTTTATGTAAGAGTGAAGTCAGACATTTGAACAAAAACAATCATTTTATTGTGATTCAACAGGCACAGCAAATTCACATCTGATCAACAAATCAACACATGTGCAAAAAGAGCATTAGTGAACAGTGCAGCAAAGGATTAAAAGTCTTTATAATGTGCTGCTGTGTGTTTTATCTAAAGCTCGGTGATCTTCACAGAAGACAAAGGAAAGCTCAGCCTAAACGTTCCTGGAGACAAAGTGAACAAAGAAGGTCCTGATCTCTTTGGGGGAGATGGTCACAGTGAAATCGTCATCCTGTCTCTGCTGCTGTTTGTTGTCTAAAGGAGAGAGAAAGTTTATTTTTAAAAAAAAAAAAGGGGGGGGGGGGGTAAAGGGGTGATTTTTGTTTTGATTTTTATAAAAACAGATGTAGTGAATCTGTTCAGATATATTCTGTTTCTCACTTTTTTCCAAGTTATCTGCAGTTTTCCACTTCCACCTCTGCAGACTGGCGATATCCCAGGTCCCTGTCAGAGAACGCTCCTCCACACCCTTCACTTCGCCCACACCTTGCAGAGCTTCCTGTTCATCATTGTAAAAAAAACAAAACAAACAATAGTCAAAAAAAAGGGAAATCCCAACTTTTTTCATTTATCAGTATTAAGTTTTCTTTTTATCTGCACCTTTAAGTTTATGGTGACTGGCTTCGAAAGCTCGGGGTCCTCTCCCTCTTCGAAGAGATGCATAATTCTCAGCAGGATCCGATCATAGTCTGGCTGCGAGTGCAAATCTTTACCTGGATGTATGCCACACAGAAATTAAATCAAACAGTGGAAATCTGCAAAATGGTAAATAAAAACTAGCCCATTGTTTCTCACAGCTGACCTGACTGTATGTGGCTGAGGTGAACGCTGTGATTGGAGCAATAGTTCCACCCGGGGATACTGAGGCTGAGCAGGTGGAGGTTGGGCGGCAGAACAACCGAACGCAAAGGAGAACCACGCTTGGGCTCCTTCACCTGCCAGGGCTTCTCTGAGTGTACAAGAGTTTGAGAAGTGGTGTGAAGGGCTGAAATTAAGCTGCTTGTATGGACATTTTACTGAGGTGACAATGAATACCATAGAGGAGGATGATGACTCGCAGGGCTGTAGTAGTGGTCAGAAGTTTACGTCCACTCATCATGGGCATGAATGTCATGGTAATTTGGGGATCAGCATGACACTCAGGTCCACCACTGTATGTGGTAAGCACTTACGAGGCTGGTCTATGGGCATGACGACAGGTCTGTGCTGCAGGTGCACTGCCTCCCTTTGGTACAGCTTCGAGGTGGTGCTAACAGAGCCAAGCATCATCCACAGTGTGGGCCTCACAACAGAGCTGTCATTTAGAGTCAGGTTGTACCCGAGGTTCCAGGGCAAGTTGTTCCAAAGCCGGCGATGGAGCATGACCTGGAGCAGAAGACGAGATGTTAGGATGCCTTCTGGGTGAGGGGGCTGCCCAGGGAGCTTATTTGCACGCCTTTTTGTTTTCTATACCTCCAGTTGTCGGTCGGTTTGGCTCGATACACCGTGAGCTCTGTCGCTGACGAGCACCAGTCTGCTGAGGTCATCCTCAATGTAAGCCGTGCGCACCATAGGGAAGTAGTTCTGCAAAACGTGTCATATATAGATTATTCTACATGTTGCACTAAAATGTCTCAAGAAAGGCATTCATGAAAACACCTACTCGTGCTAAAGTGTTGTTTGTGAATTTCCTGTATGTCCTCTTCATCATCTGATAGCCATTGTCATCTGAGTACAGAGTCCTGTTGTTCTTCACTGAGGTGCTGGTCCTGAGTACAACCTCTGTGTTGAGGCTGAGTGGGCCCAGAGAGTAGGTCTGCTCCAGCCTGTGACATGGCAGCTTGGTCCCAAAGCATTCTGGGACACGGGTGGTGATCGAGTAGGCGTAGTCTTTATCGCTCTCCTCTCTAGAACATGGAAGATTTGAAAATGTGAGCATGATCATAACAACTAGTGGTAGTTTTAGGAGTAAGAGAAGAGCAAGATAACTCCCGTAACAAAAGATATAACCTAAATAGATGATAAACTACTTGTCACTGTTGCTCACCTGTAGAAGTACTGCCTGATCTCAGTGACAATCTTCCCTGGGATAATCTCCATTTCCACAGCCTTGTAGGCCCGCACAGCTGAACCATTAGCGCTGAAGATGTAGTTATCAGAAATGGGCCCCGCTTTTACGTCTCCATTGGCATCATATTCCCAGAAATCCTGTGTGATCATTACTCTCCTTTTCTCCTCACTGCCGTGGATGAAAAGATTTGCAGACACAAATGAAAAGAACTTCCGTTCATTCAAGTATGACAGCTGAACAAGAGGAATGGCCTGATGGAGGCTTAAACTCTTACAGATAGGCGATGCTGTGCAGTAGATTGGTGTCCTGGTCAAATAAGAGTTCGTAACATTCGCTGAGAACAGGAAGGAGTCGCCTCCCTGCTTTCGCCCAGTCCTTCACGCCGCGTCTCTCAAACGAAACGCCCTTAGCTTCATAAGCCTCGGACTTCTCGGGGAACTTAATTAAGTATTTCCTGTACTGAAGGCCTCCAAGTTCCACCACGATGAAAAGGTCATAGGTCGCATTGGAGTGTGCTGACCCCTGGATCTGAAACAGAGAGGGGAAGAGTTGAGATTAATACATAAAAATGCAGATAAAACTGCTTATTTAGGAGAAATGAATCACTTGACTCTTTGACTCTGCCAGCTTTAGCTATGTAGATGCTTCTATACTTGCTGATACACTATGCTTTGGCATTGTTTACCATCAATATACAGTACTGTGCAAAAGTGTTGAGTCACTCCTCTTTTCTTTTTTTAAAAATATATCGTATTTGACCATTTTCAGATCAATGCTTGTTTGTTAAGCCACTGACCTATAAATCATTCGAGCATAAAAGACATCTAACTCAGAGAATGAACCAGTGTTTTGTCTGCACATAGCAGACAATTTAGCACAGAACCAGCAGCCTGTCAGAAAAAACACATAATTTGTTCCCATTTATTTAGGCGAATCCATGATAAATGCCAAAGATAACACATAAAATAGTATTTTTGCACCAATAAGATGATCCCCAAAGAGATATTAGCAGAAAACTTGGCATATCTCAGCATGATATCTCAGTACATCCTTAAAAAATTTGAGGAAACTGAATAAATGCTGGACAAAGGTCTTAAGGCTATCTACAGCAGATGAAGAATATCTGAGAATCATGTCCTTAAGAAATATGCAAAAACCCCAGTAAAGACCTTTTAGAGCACCTGAGAGATGCATCAGGACCAGCAGGTACTCCATCTTTTCATGCATGTTTGCACATTTCTGTAAATCTCTGCACATATTTCCCATTCACCTATCAACATATAAAGAAACCATCAAAACAACAGTACCTGCGCAGGGACGGGCTGTCCATCATCATCAAACACGGCTGCGCTCGGCTGCGTCACGGTTACGTTGACGATCGTCGTGATGTTCCACGCCAAAGGGTTATAAACGATGACATGCTGCTCCAAAGCCTGATCGACATCTGCTGCAGAGCGAATCGATGAGCAGTTTACTTCCTTTTTGACTTTTACACGTGAAAACATGCACTGGCATGTGCTCTGTTTAGCTCAGTTAATTATTATAAAAAACAAAAACACTTGGAAGCCCTGCAGAAATATCAGATGATTGAAACCTTTTGTAGGGTAGCGCCCTCCTAGGATGCTGGGACTCTCGAGGTTGTGGGGCAGCAGAAAGAGTGCAGCTAGGAGCTCCTCTGCTCCCATCATGGCCTGCAGGAGATGCTGCAGGTACATGTCAGCCACTTTGGGAGACTCCGTGCCAGTGATACCATCATGATGCTGCACCTGGAATACCAAACCACTACCAATTGAATGTTTGAACTTAATTACAGAGAAGTCTTTAATATGATTGTTTCTTTGAGATTGCTTTGCCTTCTAATCCGTATATATTTAAAACTGGACCTTCAATGTTTTGCAGTATTTGTTATTTCACTATTTTTCAGGGATACCTCAGAAACAGCCCAGCGCAGCGCTCTGAGTTTGTCCAGGGCCCAGTCCTTGGCCACAGGTCCATCTGGGAAGCTGATTCGGTAGCGGGTGAAGAGGGTCTCTGCTGCGTACAGCCTGGAGCTGGCCTGTCGCGCCACGCCTTTCAGGACGTTTCTGGAGGCGTAAAACCCCGTCCACGCCTGGTAGGGCTCTAAAAAGTGCGACACATTTCCAATTTACATGAAGTTTGTACGAGACAGCGTGTCCTGTTTTCAAATGCACAATACTCTATATGAGGAGGACCTCTTCACTGTTTTGTGTTGGGATATCGATTTCTTACCAGTTGAATATGGCAGAAAGTCTTCACTCCCACGCATCTCCCAGGTTAGATTTGATTGGTAGATGGCCTGGAAGTATTCACTCAGAGTGGCGTACTGGACTGTTACCCCAAACTCTTTGCTGTTCTGGTTGATGTACTTCATTAGAGGGTCCATGTTGTTGAACTGTACTGATGAGTTGTAGAACTGCTTGTCACAGCCCTAAAACATGACACATGTGAGTAGGCTGTTCCACAAAACTGACTCGCACATTTTGTCCCAAACCTTAGATACATTTACCATAGACTGTATTTAAAAAATGGACACTGCCACAGTAAAGTCCTACTTCGAAACTTTGTTTTGAAGTTTCCCATTTTTTCTTTGTAACAGAACATTATTTGGAAAAGAGCATGAAGTGGTAAGTCATCAGCTAACAATATCTAGCTTGATTAGGGTCATAGTCTCTCTGAACAAATAAAAGATTGCTTCTTTTATGGTTTATTGGTGCCGTTACCCACGCCAAGCAACATTATTTGTCAGATAACAATCTTTAAAAGTAGTTCAAAAACAAAACAAAAGAAGTTCTTTTGTTTTGTTTTGCAAGCTTTAAACATGCTTCTAACCTGAATTTTGGCATTTCTACACAGGGGCTTGTGAGGATTTACTCACTTTTTGGAGCTAACCTTTTTTGGGGCCTTTAGGGGAACTGCATTTTTCATCCGTTGAGGCTGTTACTTGCATTTGATACAAGATTGATGGATGGGTTCTTTTTGACTTACCCATGGCCAAAGCACATGATTAGTTCTAAACCACGCTGCTCTCTGCTTGATGTTCTCCACCATGGTCTTGGCATAAGCATGGACTGTCTCCTTGGTCACAGGTAAGCTCATGTTGGGATAAACTCCATCTTTAGGTGGGTCCGGAAACAAGGCAACTCCATTCCAATAGAAACCGGAACTGAGACATATGAGGAAGAACAAGAATAGTTATTAAAGATATTATTAAAGACAGGTATTAATGACGACCACAAATGTAACATAAAGCAGCAGAGAAGCTAAAAATGAAGCACCGGTTGGAGAACGGCAAGTAGGATGGAGTGCAATAGCTGAACTGGTCCATGGTGTGAGTGAAGATCTCTTGCTGTGATTTCAAAGAGGGTGAGCCTCGCCATACAAACTGCAGTTTCTGTATTAAGAAAATAAAACTAGATTAGCTATAAATATTTGGACCACAGATTGAGATGACCATGTGACTGTTGCTTTATGTTGCGTTACCTTGTTTTTCTGCATGGTATCCTTAAGGTCATAGTCAATGCGAGAGATGAGATGTGCATTGAATCCAGCCAGGGCAAACAGTACAGGGGTGGTGGCAGATGCTCCAAAAGGATCCACATGCCATGAGAACTGAGGACGCACCCCAAACGTCTCATACAGGAAGCCATGACCCTCTGAAACAGCAGGGAGGTTCTCGGTTATTATATACAGTGGATATAACAAGTGTACAGTGCGTGTCCCTCCCTGAGCCTGGTTCTGCTGGAGGTTTCTTCCTGTTAAAAGGGAGTTTTTCCTTCCCGCTGTCACCAAGCGCTTGCTTCTAGGCCGTCATTTGATCATTGGGGTTTTCTCAGTATTACTCTCTAGGGTCTTTACCTTACAATATAAAACACCTTGAGGTGACTGTTGTTGTGACTGTGGTGTTATATAAATAAAGCTGAACTGTACACACCTCTGTTAAAATGTCAGGTTTTTGTGCTGTTAAAACACAGACAGGGTTTTAGGTCACAATAAAGGTGAGAAAAGTTTTCTAAATGATTTATTGTGGTCTTATTTTTGTTCTAACAACAAAAATCTGACATTTTAACAGGAATTGTTCACATTTTTATATCGACTGCAAGTTATTGCTGCAACTGTGGACTGAAGGAGCAGGAAGTGTGTGTCATTACCCATCATCTGCAAGATGTCATCGTCCAGGTCAGTTACAGCCTCATCGTGCATCACTTGGCCTCCGATGATGAACTCAAGTCGACCTTCTTTGACAAGCTGTCGTACCTGGAGAGAAAGAGAGAGGCATGTGCACAAAAAACACAGCAGGGTTAATCTAAGAGAAAACAGCTTGGATGTTTAATTTTTGGGGCGTTATCGTGTGCCCTCCACAGTCACGTAGCCGTGAATATATGTCCTCACCTGTTTCTTTTGTGTGTCCGAGGCCACGGTGTCCCACCAGAGACGGAAAAACTCCTGCTCCACAGCGATGAACCTGCGCTCTTTAACCTTTGACAGCTCCTCAGTCACACTGCTGTACACATTAGCTGCATAGGCGTGCATACTCTCCTGCACTCACATTTATAAACATATTTACCCAGATTAAAGCCCAATCTGCGCGTTATATGCATCTCAAGTTTAAATCCGGGTTAAAGAAACCTACCTGGATGGTGTACACCCAGCCAACATCCATGTGACTGTGAGGGATCACAAACGTCTGAATCGGCTCTTCTTCCCCTGCCACTCCATGCGAGAACCAGCAACAAACAGCAAACACGACAGCGGCTACAAATCCCATCTTTGAATCCCATACGAGAGAAGGCGGTTTCGATATCTTCCCTGACTTCCTTATTATTGTTGTGCTGCGGCATGTGACTCTGACGACGGAAGCCCAGACAGACCAAACCGCCGATTTGTCGTGTCGCCTTGTGTTTTTTTTTTAAAGCACCGGTGACCTTTTCACCGGAAGCAGTCAGTGTAAACAGTGCGCACATTTGGAGGGGAGAGCGATATTTTTCTACTCAGCAGAGAAAATGTCAAAAAACACGAGAATAATGTTGGTGTTTGGAGGGTTTGCCACGGCCGTTGCTGCCGCGTTTTACCCCATATTTTTTTACCCCCTCACACACAAAGACGAGTACAGTAAGTAGGCTTTCTTTGCTTTCATTCAGTTACACAATTAGTCAATAAAGTTTGGTCTAAAGTCGTTTAGAATTCTCCTTAGTTACGGCTGAGCTAAATGTCATTTCACTCCATAAATGATAAGCAGGCCTTGTAGGTTTGTTTAGCTTAGCTAGCATAAAGAGTGCCATTTATAGTGAGGTAACTCATTTAAACTAACCCATACATTCAGTTAGAGTCAAATGTGATCATAAACATTATTTTGCATGAATAAATCCAGCTACTACATTTAACTTCTTTCCTGTTTTAAATTTAGAGATGTCAGCTAAGACAAATATAGTCCTTGTCAGGTTCATGGAAAGCTGTAGTCCTGACATACATCATGGGACATGGAAACAGTAGAGACTGGTAATAACCAGCTGTAGTGTTTAAAAAACAAAACAAAGGAAACTGTTTATATCACTGACTTTTGCTGCAAGTTGTTGTTGGTTTTTTTTTTTGTTTGTTTTATTTTAATAGATTTACTTAAATTGTTCTGTTGTTCTGTCCTTGCTAGGAGAAGTCCAAAAGGTGAACCGGGCAGGGATCAACCAGGCAGATGTGCAGCCAGCGGGTAAGTGTGCTTAGTAGATTTGATCTGTTATCAGCTTGTTTGTACAGCTTGCATACTGTACATACAAATTCATGAATTACAACATATATCTTAAGAGTAAAGGGGATCTCTATTGTTATATTTTCTCTCAAGTACAGTACTGTGCAAAGGACTTAAAACACTCCTCATTTCTTTATATTTTGCAAAGAAAATGGGAAATGGCTTCAGTAAGTTATTGTGCAAACATACACGTAAATACAGTATATAAAGGCAAAAACAGAGTTTGTACAATTCCAATGAGTTTGAAAGTCAGTGTTTGGTATGACCACCTTTATTCTTCATCACAGCCTGAACTCTCTTAAGCAATTCAAATGTATTTATATAGCACTAAATCACAACAGCAGTTGCCTCAAGTTAGCTTTCTTGTCATTTCTTTAAGTAGTTTTCAGGAATATTTCTCCAGGCCTCTTGAAGGATATTTAAAGCTCTTCTTTGGATGTTTCTGCCTTTTTTTCTGTTCTCTGTCAAGATGTTCCCACAGTACTTCAGTAATGTTGAAGTCCAGCATCTGGGGAGGCCAATCCATGACTGATAGACTGATACACTATATATGTGTGTGGTTATTATTAATGAGAGCTTGTTAACACGACACTCTGTCTCTGTGTCTCTTTTTTTTGTCTGAAGGTATGAAGATATGGTCTGATCCATTCAAGCCTGCGAGCAAATGATGACCACAGTGGACCCCTTCACTGAGACGCTGCTGCAGACTCTGAGTACAGAGTGTCTTTTTGATATGTGCTTGGTGTGTGTGAGTGAATGACTGTTGAGTGACCTGTTAAATAAACTATAATCAACTACTTAAGAACCCAAACGTGGATATCTTTTTATTATATTGTGTTTAGAGGGAGGACGGCTAGCTATACTGAAGCACCAATGACTGTGTTGTTTTTGCCCTAAATTCAACCCAGAGCCACCTGCTGGTCTCCTGTTGCCCACATGAGGGCGCACCACTCCTGTGTGTTCCCGCTAAAGGCAGTGGACTGTGTAATGTCTTGTTTGTGCATCTGAGATATTTTGGAAAAACCATTGTATTTCCAAAAAAGCTTTGCTCTGGTATGCAGCCTGCAGGAAATTATAATAAAATGCAGTGGTTTGTTTACCCATCTCATTCACAGGAATCCCTTTTGACATTTTATTTTGATTTAGTTGATGTGAGAGTCATTAAATCGGTTCAGCAGATGAGGGACAATGTCCAGCAATGTGCGGTATCATCTTCCAAAATGGAAACAGTAGAGACAGAGTTATTCCAGGACACATCACACTGTATTATCATTTCCCTGTCACGCAGGCAGGGTTTAACTGTTGCTGTTTAAATGGCATGTGACCGGCTATGTTTTGCCCATAGGCTGAAAGGACGGGGCACGGCTCCACGATCGTCTTGTTCAAATCCTACTCGATGTGATCCAGACTCCCTTTACGAGTCCACGGGTGCTGTAAAAGCAGAGAATTCCAAAACTACCATTTTTTTTTCCCCCTGTACTTTTGTGGTTTCCTGACATTGACCAGCATCCCCCTTTCAGAGTTTGGTCCATCAAAGTCCTTCTGGAAGAAAGATAGATTAAGAAAGAACTAAAGCATGTGTTTATGGTCCTTCAGAGATGGGGCATATTTAAAGTTGCCCTTAAATCTTTCACAGTCCTCGATGTAGCCTGTACTTTCGAGCTTTTAGGGCCATTCGCGAGGCTCGTTGCCAGCAAAACTGACAGCGCAGGCCAGCAACGGCCACTCTCCTTCACAACCCCCAAATCAACAAGCCCCATTGTTTATGAGAGGTTGTTATTGTTGGGCTGCATTCAGAAACAAGAGAAAACTCAAGAGCCCGGCTGTGCAGAGGCGTCCAAAGTAAAGAGAGCAAAAGGAGTGAGGGGGTGGTTAAGGAAAAACGAAAAGCAGAAATTCCTCTCATTCCCTGCTGGTGTTTTCCAGATTCCTCAAGCGACAGCTCCTCGGCTGTGCGAGTGAAGTAAGCAGGCAGAGGGGGAAATTGAAGCAAACGGCGAGAGGAAGAGAACCACATTCTTGAGGGGATGCGTCACCTACACGCAGAATAGAAAGACACTCGATCTCTGTTTCTCGCCTGGCAGTGTGTAGCAGGTTGTGCAGCATGGCCCTCAGCTCTTTCAGTCTTGCCTTTCCATGAATCAGATTTCATTTCAGTTGCTCCTGAGGTCTCCTTTTTTTTCTGTAGAGGCCCTCAAAGTCTGTACCAGGCTTTTATGGCTGCTTGTGGAGTCCTCTTTATGCTGCCCTCATCCCATGATAGACACCCTTCTCTATAAAACGTTCAGCAGGGTCACAGCGCACTATAAACCAACATGAACTCAACAATGTCGCCTCTGCAGTGCTTTTACTATCCCGCTATTAACCCATCACACAAATCTCTCTCGGCTATTGAGGGGGTTTAAGAAAGTGGTGGCATGCCGTCAGCCGCTCTGAGCACTTTGTTAAGCCCGAGATTGAGAGCGTCCAATAATTGGCCAAGGTTTCTAACTAATTGCCATGGGAACAAGGGTCGACAGACAGGTCAAGGGGTTGCAGAAGCAGCAGCAGCAGCAGTGTTCGGGAAAGGGTGGAGAAGTATGTAAAGTACGAGCAGCGTGAGCACCTCGTACTATATCGAGTGTGGAAAACCAGAACAAGAACATCAGAAAGCTCTCAGAGCCTTGCGATGACACATATGAAGACACAACTGTGGTATTTGTTTCTCTTTCAGGAAGTGTGACATTTTGGGAAGACGACTCCTGTTAAAAGTTTCTCAGTTCATGTAATACACATGTAAACAAAGACGCTTACAACTCAGTCGAACCTCCTTGCAACTAGGAAAGATCGATGGTTGCCCAGTGATTGCTTTGAATTTGTTCGGATTCAGCAAATTGCAAGTAGCTGCAGCACCCAACTGACTGCCCAGAGGTTGAGCATGCAACGGCCTCAACCTCTGGATGGCCATTTTCGGAAGAGGTCAACTGGTGGGAGGCAACCTGTCTGCAAACAATTGGAGTCCAAGTTGGACTGACTGCTATAACTCTCAGACAGACTGGTAAATGTTTGCCAGTAATTGCTTTTTAATTCATAAATACAGATTGCCAGCACATTGCGATCAGTCTGAGTCAGTCTGCAACAATGAATGCAACTAGTCTGCAACAAGTCTCTCTGCAACAGGGGACTTGACTAGATTAGTTAGCAATTGGTTGTATTGTGATTATATTCCATGTTTGGAGCAACAACATCACTATCTGAGGAGGAATTGCTTAATTTCTGTTTCAGTTCTATGAGGTTCTGGTTGGTATCTGAACGTAAGTAGACAACAACGGATTTGTGGTTTTCACCTATTTTCCTCAATTAATTGTTGTATTATCACAAACAGATTGCATGTAATTGCCAACTTGATCCCATTCAGTCTCACACTGATGGCAGACAGACTCCATCTTTATCACTATTTTGACACGGGTCACTTTGAAGATGGCAACTAACTGTGAGTGGTCGCAGACCTGGTTGGCATCTTCAAAGCAACTATTTCAATGGCAACTCTCAAGTTCATTGCACATGGTTGCAGTAATTTTGGTCGTACCAAGGTGTCCACACCCTGATTTGCCTAGTATGACTGTAGCATTATGCACCTGTGAACTAAAGGAAAATAAATGTTTACTCACTAACATTCAGCTGCTAACAAAATTAGAACATGGCTGAAAAAATTCAATCAACAGACTGAAAAAGAGACCAAACATCCCTTATGTTCAGACCAAGTTACACATTCTGTGAAATTGTACCATGGATCTCTTTTCAATGTCCTTTGATAGTTTTTACAAACTATGTGCTTATTAATGTATGTGAGCTAACTCTGAGTTAAGGTGCTGCTATACAGCTTTACATGGATCAGCCTCAGGCTGGAATATATCAACTGTATTCCATATTAACACAGTAATTAAACTTATGGCAAATTTGTTTCTTTCATTTAAGGCCCATTCAGTTATAGTCACACTAAGTTAGTATTGCATTCTTTTTGTTGCATTCACAATTTATTGTGAACAAAAATGAAAACTGTCAATATTAATTAAAGAGATGAAAACAAAGAAATAATAATGGCTTGAGGCTGCCTCTGCAAGTAGAGGGTTCTCCATGGACTTCCATGTTAAACGTATTTACAGCCTGGTGGAAATATTGGTTTTGACTCACTAAGTATTTTTTTGAGTCCAAAAAATAAAAATAAAATAATTAATTTGTTTGCTAAGTTTTAGCAAGCTAGCTAGTGTTAGCCACAGTGCTCCATCTTTTCATGCAACACCTATAGGGAATGAGTCCGACCTATTGCCAGCTATGTGGACCAAGCTCTTGTAACGGTTGTATAAGGATCAAATGGCTCATAGCAACGGGCCAGACACCCCATACTCCTGAAGCACCTCCTACAGAACACTCCAAGGGAGTACCTTCTCCAAGTCTACAAAACACATGTAGACTGGTTGGGAAAACTCCCATGCACCCTGAAGTATCCTTCAGAGGGTAAAGAGCTGGTACAGTGTTCTGCAACCTTAGATTCTCCTGTATATGAGGTTTGGCTAACGGACAGACTGTCTTTTCCAGCACCCTAGCATAGACTTTCCCAGGGAGGCTTAGGAGTCTGATCCCCCTACTGTTGGAGCACACCCTCCGGTCCCTCTTCTTGAAGACGGGAACCACCAACCCAGTCTGCCAATCCTTACGTGACTGCTATTTCCCATGGCAAACTGGTCCCTCGCCCAGGACCAATTTGCCATGGGAGACCCTACCAGAGGGCAATAAGCTCCCCAACAACATAGCCCCTGGCATCCCCTCCACAACGATAAGATAGATATAATTATAGTGTTAAATTCAAGGCATGAAAGTGGTAGTCCAGGAACAAGTGTGACATCACAGTTAGGGCTATGTACATCGTTTATGCAGTCTAGGCTCCATAAGACCTCTAAACAAACAGATTTAAAATCCATGAAGTTTTCCTTTATTGCCCAAATCCCTCCAGGACAGAAATGTGGCACATTCAATATGTATGTAATGGTAGTGTACATTGCACCCAGATCACTTCAGCAGTTACTAAATTTCACCAAAGATGACGCCAAACGTGAAACGACAAGAATCTCCTTGTCAGATTATCACTTAAAAATAGATTTAACACACACTGTTGCAAAAATACCGTCACACTTGGCTTTATTGCAACAAAATAAGCAGCGTCTACATTTCACATCTCACATATGCCGCTAAGCCTCGTAAAACAATGTAACCGAGTGCCGTCCGCATTCTTGGGTCAGCAGGCGCACGGCTGTGGAAACAGATAGTAAGTCTGAAGCAACGTCTAGGAGAAAAGACACAGGCCCGGCTCACAGCAGGTCGGCAGAGCAAACTGTCCCGTGGACACCAAGACCTGTGAGCTAGTGTTACGTTTATTGCATGCAGGAGTGTATATGTGTGTGTGTGTATGTGTGCATGCATCGTTCAAGAAAGAAAGCGAAGAAGTTCAGCTAAGAGGAACCCAGAATCCCCCTGAGACTAAACTGTGGTTGTGGAACTTACTGGAACTCCAAACATCGTGTGTGTGCTTTTGTATTATGTTCTTTTTTTGCCCCAAGCAGGACCACAAATAGATAATTATGGTTTGTTTTAGGTTGCATCCCCTTTGCCCAGTCGTGAAGGCATTGCAGTTCATTGCTGCGGTGTGTCAGTTCTTAGTTAAAAGGGGACGGTGGGGTTGTGCACAGAGAGCCAATGGTAAAATAGAGATGATGCAAAGATGCATTGTCTTTGCATCATGTGTGCTTCTTGTTTCCTGCTGCAATCTTACAGGAACTGGTTATAAACAGACTGCATGGCCGTTTGGCCACCCAGCAGTGCACGTGTGAAAACATGTTCTGTGGTTTTTGCCACTTGCAGTCTGTTATTAGCCGAACTCATTACAAACATTCATGTAGTAATTAGTAACAGTTACATTTTGTGGCACAGTAATTTTCACATTATTCAGAGTAGTCATTAGCACAATTCATGTTTTCAACTTAAACGGCACTTCAGTCATCCTGAGCTTTTTTTTAACATAATGACGAGTTTTAGCCATGTTTAAAAACAGTGTGTGCCTCCAACCTGACCCCTCCTTAGAAGGAGACCATTTTTAACTTTAACATATTTAATGAAGCCATGCGCAATTTAATCTTCGTACCAGTGACAGGCCTGAAAAGTACATAAGGGTTGGTGGAAATCTGGTGCTTTTGATTTGTCTTATTGTTTCCAGCAGTTTTTGAGGCCTCGTAAAGTACATGAGTGTTGAGGCATGACATTTTCAGAGCTCACAGTTTCTCAACTAAGCTACAAACTGCAACCAAATCGTTTTTACATCCATTTTAAGTGTCACAGTCTAAAGCAAAAAATCTTGGGTTTTTTTTCAGAACTCTTTTTTTCTATGATCAGCGAGAAGGTCCTGGGTTTGAATCCACCATCGTCACGTGGACTTTCTGTGTGGAGTTTGCATATTTTCCTCTCCGGGTACACCAACTTCCTCCCACAGTCCAAAGATATGCAGCTAGTAGGGTTCTTTTAGTATTGGTGATTCTAAATTGCCAATAGGTGTGAATGTGTTGTGTGTTAGTTATGCAACAGACTGGTGACGTCTCCAGGGTGTACCCCGCTTCTCAGCCCATTGTATAAGTAGAAGAAACTGGCTTGATGGATGGATGGACCAGCTTTGAGCATCAGTATCATTGGATGAATAACAGTTTCAATGGCAAAACTGCACTAATTCAATATCTGTGATGATCTCTTATCCAATAATTTACCAGTGAAAACTTCAAAAAGCATTTTGGAGCAAAGCTTCAAGGGTACATTTCACCATGTGGGATAGCTGACTTGTCTAAACAAGTGACAGCATATGAAACGTCTCATTACCTACGTTATCTTTTGATACCAGGCCAGTGTAGCTGCGATTCCTTTTGTGTAAATATCATTTCCTAAGGCCCAGGAGGAAGCGTTTTTCTTTCTTTTTTTCTGACTTTATGTAAAATTACCCAACAAAACTTTAGTCCAATCCAATAGGTGTATGAGATTTTGTGTAAACATTAATGTTCCCTAGAGTATGAATCTGCATAAACCTGTGATGCCTCCATCCATCCATCCAATATTTCCTTAACTGCTTATGAGATTTAGGGTTCACAAAGAATTTGCAAACATAATCTGACATTACTGTGAATTATTCATGCCACTTTTATACCACATACGTTACATTAAACAAGCTCATGAAGATATGGTAATAAAGGCTGCTTTACTGCTGTAATTTAATGTAACATGGTCAGCAACAATATTCAGGGAGGCCGTGTTGTTTAAACGTTCAGTTGGCACTAAGAGGTCTAAAGTGTGCCAAGAAAATATCCCCCACACCATCGCACTACCAGCAGCCCCAACTGTTGATATAAGGCAACATGGATCCAAGTTTTCATGTTGTTTATTCCAAAGTCTGACTCTACCATCTGAACGTTGTGGCAGAAATCAAGACTCATCAGACCAGTCAATGTTTTTCCAATCTTCTGTTGTCCAGTGTTGGTGATCCTGTTTGAACTGTAGCTTTAGTTTCCTGTTCCGAGCTGAGAGGACTGGCACCCAGTGTGGTCTTCTGCTGCTGTAGCTCATCACCTTCAAGGTTCAATGTGCTGACCGTTCAGAGATGCTCTTCTGCATACCTTGGTTGTAATGAGTGGTTATTTAGCTACGGTTGCCTTCCTATTCCTAGTCTGTCCATTCTCCTTTGATCAGCATTTTAACTGCTACGCATTGGATATTTTCTCTTTTTCAGACCATTCTGTGTAAAGATGCACGCGTGGGAAAATCCCTGCAGATCAGCAGTTTCTGAAATACTTACAGTAACAACCATGCTACGTTTAAAGTCACTTAAATTATGCTTCTTCCCCATTCTAATGTTCAGTTTGAACTTCAGCAGGTTTTCTTGACCATGTCTACCTGCGTAAATGCCCTGAGTTGCTGCCATGTGATTGGCTGATTAGATAGCTGCGTAAACAAGCAGTTGAACAGATGTACTTAATAAAGTGACTGTGAATATACAGTTTTGTTTTATTGGCTAATATCCCCTGTTGCAAGTGTATGCAAGTCCAGTCATATACAGTTAGCTGATGCTTTGCTTGTTCTTGGATGTGTAAAACTGTAAAAATGACAAAACACGAAAGCCCGCAAAGATTGCTGAGTTATTGTGGGTCTCAGGGGGTTAAAGAAACACCAGTTGAACTTCGTAATCCTCATAGTTTAACTCATTTGGGTCTTCTTTCTTCATGGCTCTTCAGACAGGCAGTGAATGTGATTAAGCAACACCTCTGAAATGAGGTAAGTAGGAAATTCTCAAATGCGACTGAAAGAGTGCCAAAAGCTCGCCGCCTAGCTCCTGTGAACATATGGATCTGTGGAGGAAATGTTTAAGCAATTAATTATAAGTTTAAGGTTGGAAAAAATAAGCTAATTTCTTTTATAACATCTCTTTTTTTTTCAGAGGAGAGGAAAATCTTTGTTATGGACAGACCTCATCATCGCAGGCCATCTTTTCCTCTTTTGTAGCCCCATGTTCCGTCTGTTGATGTGGAAGCAAAATGCTGAAAACCACAATTACATTTAAATCAGTCAAACTGTCTGATTAACATTAAACCGCACACACGCACACACCACTTGAAATGTTACTGTCACCCATCCTAAACACACACCATTACGGCATCTCAGTCTGAGCCCGTGTGAGGCTCGACCGTCAATCAAGGCATATAGCAGGTTTCCGTCTTCGAGTCCCAAATATGATCTTCAGAATTTCTTATGCAGTAAAGCAGCGGGGCCACTGTTGACTTAGGCAAGGTTACTGACAAAGAGGGCCAGAGCTGTAAGCAATCATGCTGTTCTTCCAAGCCTCTCGGAAAGGTTCGGAAAAGAGAAAAGAGGGAGGGTGATTTATAAGGAACCTCAATATTTGACACACTCATTTGTGAAAATAAGTCTGCAGCCTATCAAAGCCATCGCTTACATTAAAAAACCCATGGAAAGCTCTTTTGAAAGTACTTTTGTTTTTTTTTTTAACTGGGCAGGCCAGTTTTCATTCATATTTCCTGGCACGGCACTTTACTCCCTCTCCATCTGAGGGACTATATCAAAATAAACAGCTTAACCCCGAGACGGCATTTAAAAATTATATTGTGAACAATACAGAAGGTATGCCGTTTCACAGAGCCCGCTTAACAGCATGTAATGCAATAAAACTCGATTAAAAATGTGTAATATTATGATCTAATATGACACACTGATTCTTGTTTTAGTTGGAGATGCCGTGCAACGGGACTGAGTGATTCACAGTGCTGAAAATATTCACAATACCCTCTTATTTTTTCTTAATATTCAGCTACAGTAACTGGGTCTTATTATTAGTGGTTTACACACAATGTTAATTAATTCAAGGAGTCAAACTTCTATGCATACGAGTCACTGTATTAAAGTGAATTAAATCGTTTTAATGTATATTAAATAACCGCAGGGGCGTGCGGTGAGTCATATTTGGAGTGTATTTTCATTTTAGTGTAAATAGCGTGTGGGTGAGCAGACAAGTTCCTGCCGTTGTGCTCACCGTGGGTTTTCATTAGGGCCTTGTGGATGACAACAGAATATATGACTTGGCTTCGTACGGGAATTCTGGGAAAGTCATGGAATTTTGGACGCCTTGACGGAACACAGGCACTCCGGTCTTGGCCCATTCCCCCATGGAGATGGAGGAAAGAGGAGGAATCCTTCTGCAGTGTGCGTTTGCGTCCTTGTGCGCATATACAGTGGCCCTTAAGGAAATCCTAATGGAGCTGACCCAGAATAATGACAGGTTTACAGCACAGCACCAAGCAGCAGGCCCACATGTGGCTGATATCAAACAAAGAGCAGGAGCGCACTGACGCAACCAACCCAATCATGATTAGAAAGGCCGGTGTTCTGTATTTCTGCCCAGGTAGAGGATCTACTGTATCTGTTTAATGCATTTATCTTTCTTTAGTCACAAAAATCTGCAAGCCTCTAAAAAAGAGAATCTTCCATCTCTAAGGATTCACTCAGTCTCTTGTTTTTTGGAACAACCATGATTTAGATTTTTTTAACTACTTCAATTTTCCAAGTCAAGTCACATTTTATTTATATGGTGCATTTTAAAAGAGTGGTTTACAGGGACACTCATTTGTGAATCCAGGTCACCAAGAACCCAATTACAAATATGGGACTCACATTCTGAGACAACATAATACAAATAACATTTGAAAAGATATAAAAATAAAAGCACAATTAAAGTCTAATAATGATTAAAAAACAGTCAAACCATGAGGGGTCTCAGACTTAACTCTTTACCCCTTGAAAGCCTACTAGGAATAACCCTTGAAGCTCTGTTCTGACAGGAGTGGTTTCTGTCATATTTCAGACCTGCTGTCAGAACAAAGTGAATGTGTTTGCATCACTAGTTAATGAGAGTGGTCTCTGCCTATGCAGCTGCCCTTGGAAACACCCGGAAACTATTATTATGCTTGTCAACCAACATCTTTATTGATAGTGAGGTGTCAAAACTCGTCATTAGTGGTACAGAGGAGATCACCGAATGGAAAAGATTTAAAACAGTTAGGTCCTTAGAGCTGTTTTAAGGTCGTCAATCCACTGAGTGCGTGTCCTAATTTGTGTCCAGTTGTGATTCTGGCACACCATGAATAAGTTTCTAAATGTCATTGTTGCACATACTGCCATGTGGTGACATGGAAACTTCTGTAGCACCTCCTTTTGCATTTTTCGCTTCACAACTAAAAATAAAGTGTGACTTTAAGTTTCACATCTGTGCTTGTAGGGCTTTAGACCTGAAAGTTCATTCTAGAAGTCAAACTGAAGTCGCAAAACTAAGGACATTTCAGTTGACTGCTGTGAAAGTCCTTCTGTTGTCCTTAAAACCCAAAGGCCGGAGACTATGTCTTGCATTAATATGTCTTTCCCAGGAACTCTATGCCTTAAGTTTTTTGTCAGGTTTAGAGAGCTATTTGTTACGTATTGATCCCACGGCTATGATTCTGTGTTATTGGTGAGATACTGTGCGTCATAATCATGATGGACAGAATCTGTAGGCTGCATCTGCGAATACTCTCCGACTGTCCCGTCGTAGCCCCTCCCGGAGCCACTGATGTCATCAGTTTCCAGCAAATTTGCGGCGTCTGCTGGCGTTTTGGCATCAATGTCTGCAGTGGAAAGGCATTTAACAGCTTTCAGGTTCGGCAGCGCTACAGCTTTTATAGAAAAGAGGAAGATGAGACTCCCCTCCCCTCTTCCTCTGGGTGGCTGTAGCTCAGGTGGTAGAGCGGGTCACCTACTCACCGGAAGGTTGGCTCCTCCAGTCTACATACCAAATATCCTTGGGCAAGATACTAACCCCATGTTTGCCTACTGGTGGTGGTCAGAGGGCCCGGTGACGCCAGTGTCCGGCAGCCTCGCCTCTGTCAGTGCGCCCAAGGGCAGCTGTGGCTACAATGTAGCTTGCCATCACCAGTGTGTGAATGTGTGTGTGAATGGGTGAATGACTGAATGTACTGTAAAGCGCTTTGGGGTCCTTAGTGACTAAGTAAAGCACTATACAAATACAGGCCATTCATCTCGGACCCGTCTTTAATTGTGGTGACTTGATGTGAAGGCATCTGTCGGGACTTGAAAGGCCTGAAACTCGACTTGAGTGTTGCTATTGCAAGAGCTGCAGCTTGAATGATTTTGTCATCGGGGATTCGCGATGTAAAAGCAGAAAGTTTATTGCTAGGCTTGACGCTCGTCTCAAACTCTTCATGAGTAACTTTAGCTTCAGCTCGTCCCAAATCGTTTCTAAATTGAATAAGACTTGTTCTTGGCCACAACCACCTATGACTTGATGCGGTTCATAAGAATTTGAGACTGCAAAGAAGTGCTTCATAACATAGATATGACTTGAGGCTTGTCTTGGACTTTAATTTTAGTTTTGTGAAGTCAGTCTTCTACTTAAGACTGACTTCACAAAACTAGACACCTCACTTGGACTTATCTCAGATGAATCCAGACAGTACTTGAAGGCTTTTTTTTAATAAAGAGTTCTCTTAGGATGTGCTATTAGAAGAGACCTTCAGAGAGACTCTGCATGTTATGTTTTCCCAATAGTCAAGCCACCGAGGACAGGTTCATAAATTTTAATTCAAGCCTGTGGAAATCCTATTATTGGATCCTTTCAAATCACTTTAAAGCCTTGGAAAGGCTTCACTTTCCACAACTGCCGAAGAACTTCATTATTTCCTTCATTTGTTCGCATGTACGTGCAACGGAGGGTCAAAAATAAACCATGGTCATGTCATGTGCATAACCCTAAACCCAACCACAGGATTAAATAGCACCCATATGTCCTGATGTCAGTAGGAAATTTGCAAAAACTATTGAATTGCATGTGTAAACCTCATCCTCATATTCTGTCCAAAGGGTATACTTCTGCTATTTAATGCCATCCACAGAAGAAAGCCACCCTGACATGAAAGCAGAATCATATCCCACCTGAGCTACAAATGATCTCTCCCTTTGGGCTATGAGCTTACTTTGTGGTCTCCCATTTCCCTGCTCCCTGTTCTCTTCATCCATCCATGCCTCCGTCTGAGCTCCATTCAGAGAGAGAAGCAAACCACATGTTTCAGGGAGGAATCCTCAACGGGCAGCATCCCAGGCCAAAGTACCTCCAGTTCTCCTGCCCCCTGGCATCACTTAGTTCTACCCTGTCATTAAGGACAAGGCTGGATGATTTGTGTTGGAAAGCAGCCCTTTATTAGAGCAGGATGGGTGCAGAGAGGGGGAACAGAGGAATGATGTCACCTCAGGTCGGGGCTGGAAGTGGGTCGAAACCTGCGGCGGCCGGATCGGTGTTGTCTTTGGGCTTTATTGCAGGAAAAGATGCCGCATTTGTCTGCGTGGATGGAGATGGAATGATGTGGAATATGGAGAACAAGACTGTGTAATTTGATATGTGTGTATTTGATCTGTATCTGAGTGAATGTGTGTCTTTTTCTGTATTGCAGGCACACAAGTGTGTGCATGAAACTTGCTGTGTACATGTGTGTGTGTTTGCTAGTCTGTGTGTGCAAAAGCATGTGGTTGGAAAAGTATAGGCTGTTTTATGTTGCATTCGTTCTTTGTTTCAGTGTTTCTTTAGTGGGCGGATGGTTGAATGAATCATTTGGACAGAGGCTGAGGTATCAGAAAGTGTGGTTTGGCTCTGGGGAAGAAAGGGGGAGACAAGAGAGAAGGAAAACCAACTTGTACTTGTGGCTTCTGGAGTCCTAATGTGCACTACTGCACAGTAATGTGTGTCTGCCTCCCGCTACCTACTGCATGTCGTGTGGAACATATCACACAAACCACAGACAGCAAAGACTGAAACTAATTATGCAAAGCATTTCTGTGCGAGTATAATGGTTAGCAGTGTTGGCCAATGTTAACTTTATATGAAACTTGTTACGTTAGAGGCAATCTATTGCGTTAGTGCGTTACCTACTGGGATAAGTACCTCAGTAGAGTACTTCATTAAATAACAAAAATCAATGTCCCCTTTCCAGTTAGCCATCATATGTTAGTTACAGTTATGGTGAAAAAGTTTACACCCACCCATCGTGGGTGGTAATTTGGGGCTTTTAAAGATTTTTTTGAATTGTTCTTTTTCCAGGGTGGAATGATTGTACGACATACATCTTTAATGACTTTAAAAAATAAGAGTGCACAAATTTGAATATATTCTGGATTTTCTCTAATCCACACAGGCTCAAAATTATGCGTACAGGCTCAAGTGTATACATACACCCCCACTAATATTTGTTCCTTAGTGAGTTGTGCCCCAACCAGACACTTTCGGTAGTCATCGACAAGCTTGGGAATAATTCTGGCTGGATATTTGACCACTCTTCTTGGCAGAATTGGTAGAGTTCATTTTAATTGGTTGGTTTTCTGGCACAGATCAAGATTATAAGCGTAATCTACAATTTCTTTAATAGGTTTTAGGTTGGGGCTTTGGGAAGATCATTCCAGAGGCTTAATGGCCCATTTCTAAAGAACTACAGATTCAGACCGCAAGTATGACTCCTCGCCTTCAAAGTAAAAGCTCCGCTTTTTGAAATGTGTTGGTTGCAGCAGTAAGGCACAACTTTTACTTTGACCTCAAATGTTCTACGTTTCTGGTTTGCATGACACGTTTTGCTTTTTTTCCCCCCAAGTTTGACTACTGTATAGAGATCAAATGCAGAGTGTTTGAAGACAAGTCGGCGCCTTCCATGTAAACTATGGGTGGTCGCAATAATCGGCTAGCAATTTAAGCGATCACAAGAAGGTTTTTGGTACAGCACCCTCTTTGCAGCCAATTTAATTGAGCGTCAGCCAGTGATCACTCACAGCAGCTTGGGGAATACACATTTTTCCCTTGTGACCAATGGTGGCATCATGGTTGCTAACCAGGCCTGTGCAGCTAAGGATTTAATAGAACTACAATCTAGTCAATTATATTTTGGAGCTGTTGCACTGGCATCAGTCCGCTTCTCAGTAGGCGTAGCTTCAAAATTTCACCTGACAGACACTGATGGACATTTAATATTACCCTGGAATGAAAAAGTACAAATGTTTTCAGGCTAACATCTATTCAAACATGCACAACAGGGATGTAAGTTATTTTTCTTTTCTGATTTTTACTATTCTACCAAAACTCTTGATAAAGTGCTAACACTTAGCCCTGCATATGCACAAAAAATAAATAAAAAAATAGAAAAACCAATTCTTTTTCTCTAGGCAAACTCCAACTGTGAGCAGTCAGTTTTTACTTTTTCGATTATAAATTTTGAATTCATCTTTTGCCAAGCCAAGAAGTCTAAATTTGATTCTTTTAGAGTAACGTCTGTAGGCCAAAAACAGTTTGAGTCATGCCCCATGCCCCAAAGTGTTTCATTCAAGTGGCATTGCAACATCCATGGATGCAACAGCTCAATCAGCCTCTTTCTGTTTGGTCTGAATCCACGGACACACTGTTCATACGACTGTAACATATTTACTAGAGTCTGCTCGACATTTAAAAAACCTTTCAGACTTATGTCTGAAAGCCTTGTGTTTATTTATACAATACCAATGGACTTGCAAATAGCTAATATCGGTCCACGGCTAAGGTCTACTATCTATACATATAACACTGTTATTTGTTGTTTTAATTTATCCGCCATTAGAAATGCAGATAAATATGGAAGCTTAGTTCCACTACTGGAAAAATAAATCCAAATTTCAAGTTATTTTAAAAATGTTTACTCAAAATGTGAAATTATTTCTAAGTAAACCGAAATTCTTTGAATGTGTGTTTCCTAACTCCTCCTAGACACATTAGTCAGTCTTGATGAAACTCAGTATATAAACTGCCTAGGGTACAAGGATTATTAACATCTTTATAGCTTTTAGGCTGTGTATTTATATATTTTATATAGAAACAGATCTGAAAATGGATTTATCTACGTTACTTATGCGAATGTTGTTGACATTGTGTGTATCGTAAGTGTACTTTGTTGACGTGGCGTCTACCTTACATGTATATGTACATTGTGAACATTACACCTACGATGCGTCTTTGTTACGTGCATGTTGTTAACATTACATGCATGTTACGTGCACATTGTTTGTAAATACGTTTTGCTAAACACATTAATCATCTGCAGGTGCTGCAGGCTAGTTTTTCTGTGAAATAAATCAAATGAATATCCTCTTTTCCCCAGCAGTAGACGTATCTGTTCACCTTTATTGTCGCTACAGTTGTCAGTTGCTTTTGCAGGGAAACCACGTCATTGCTGCATAAAGATGATGCATCTTTTGACTCTGAGCCATCTTTCAGAGCAAGCAATCAGATCAACCGTAAATGGAGCACAGACAATTTAACGTCAAGGCCAAGTTGATAACTCTTTTAATGGCCTAGAGATGAAACACATCCTTACTGTGAAGCGCACTTTCGTTGGCCAGCTTTACCGGTACTCACAGCCAACTGTGGCTTTTGAACCAGGAACTTCACTTTTACACGAACATTTTTAAGCCACTCCACTGAGCCAGCGGTTACATATGCACCCCTCTCGTATTAGCACATTCATTTCAAATGTAAACTGCTAAGGAAGTGGACTTGCTGTGCACTCTCAGTGTTATTTCACATATTTATTGCAACTTTCTATTATCTCTGCCTCCAATAATATTTAGATGGAAGGGGACTGATAGGAACAGAGTTCCAATAACAGAGATTAAGTGCTCTGGGGGTGATTGTGCAGCGTTTTTGAGGAGAGAGGCGTCTGCCTAAGTAAACTCAGCCCAACACTGAGGAACTGCGCTCTGGAACGTGGTGGTGTAACCGGAGCACTGGTTTGGGAATAGCCCAAGGGAACCAGGCTCACTTTTCCAAAAGGCTCTATCTCCTGCGATATGTAGCGTGATTTGAGGAGAAGCGAGCAGTGTGTGTGTGTGCATGCATGTGTAACAGGGGAGGTGGATGGAGGGCTTACGGAACGGCTAAGTCAGGAAAACAAGCCTCAGGAAACCTTATACTGCACTCTGGCACCGACACAGACGTTCTTTCTTTCTCTCTCTCTCTGTCTCACACTTTCTTTCTGTCTCTCGGTCAGCCTGCCTGTCTTGCTGAACCTCTTCTCTGCCATTTTGTGCACTACAGGAAAGCAGGGTGAGAGCAACAGGAGAGAAACAACAAATATTTGACACTTGGTGCTGTTGAAACCTTTGTCACTGTCAGCTTTTTCTTTTGCTCATTATTTTTTCTTACATCAATATGGAGTCTTCGGGAAGAGGAAAAATAAAAGTACAATCAAAACATGAGATAATTCTCAACGTAGGGTAAGGTAGAGATCATATGGACACATAACGGATAAGCAGTCATCCTTCTTATGCTTTATTCAACTTTAATTGAAGAATAGTAGCAGTAGGTGTGCATAGTTGGTAATAAAAAAAACTGGCATATGGATGTCCAACAAGCCTTGTATTCATGTCTGACAGTGAAATTTACAAGGAAGTGGAGCCACCCAGACTCAGCGAAGTTCAATTCAATTGAATTTTATTTATATAGCAGCAAATCTGAACAGCAGTCGCCTTAAGGTGGTTTAACTTGTAAGGTAAAGATCCTACAACAATACACAAAAACCCCCAACAATCAGATGACCCCCTATGAGCAAGCGCTTGGCGACAATGGGAAGAAAAATCTCCCTTTTAACAGGAAGAAACCGACTAACCTCATGTTATGCATTTGTGTCTCCCCATCAGGGACCCTCACATTGACTTTTATCGAAAGGAAAAAAGTTGACGCTCATCCTCCATCTTCGATTTACTAATGTGTTTATATAAACCTAAATATAGCTCTTTAGCTAGCAAACAGGTAACACACCATATGCCAGCTGGCCTAACTTCAGTAATCCTTCAGACACTGCTGCTGCTTAGCTCTCTGTCTTCATTTATGTCAAAGTCATAGCAGAGCTCTACGTTTTAGTTTTTTAGAAAATCCTCAGTCAGAACATGGTATATATTATCTTTCAACGGAAACTAGCAAGCTAACTTCCTGCTAACTCCAAACTCCGTTAAACCTCGTAAATCCTCTTTTTCATGGATACCATGATGATTAACTTTATCCTAACACCTGGGAAAGCATCCACACCAAACATTTTAACTCCCAGTGATGCAGCGGTGTATGGTTGAGTTTCCAAACAGGAGAAGTTAAACCTGAAAATGGCTAATGATGTCAGACTTAAGAGGTGAATAGTTTTTTAGGGCTTTTTGTCAGTGGGAGTAAACCAAAACAGAGGGCTAAAAGACATTAAAACCCGAAGCTAAGGAGTACTGTAGGCTTCATCGATTGATTAATTGATGTTTAAAAAATAGTAACCTTAAAAATTTAAAGAACCTGCAAGTTTTTACAAAATGTTTTGCTCTGGATCTAATGAGTTTGTTATTTCTGTGCTTATCTTTTCCCAGCCTTTTATCTGTCTCAAATTTCCTGCTTTATCTCTTCCTCCCGCCCTCTTGTCATCTCTCTATTGCTTCAATTAAAAAATACTTTGTATGTTATCAAACCACTAATGTAAACCACATTAGCTACCTCTCTTTCCCTCTTTGTCTCAGTCTCTTGTCCTCTCGGCCTCTCAAGCACACACGCACACTTCTCCCTCCTGCGCTCCTTTATCTTATCCCTTTTCCACTATGCTTAAAGCACTTGTCTGTGTCTGTCACCCCCCCCTCTTTCCACTGCTTTTCCATTCCTTTCTCTATCTTTTCTCTCTATTCCTCCCCTCTCTCTATCTCTGGACCCCTCACTCCACCTCCCACTACAACAAGCACCCACACCTCCCCTTTTCTTTCTTTCCATGTGTTTGCTGCCATCTTTTTTTCCTTACCCCAAACCTTCTTTTTTTTCTCGACACATCATTCTCCCCGTCTTTCTGTTTTCTCCCGTCGTTATCAGCCTCTGTTTTTCCGTCTCTCTCAGTCTCCACCTTATCAGCTTGTCCTCTCTCTGCTCTATACAGCTCTTCCCTCTGTTCTCCCCTTTTTTTTATCCTTCCCTCTCCATCTCTCTCACTGTTTTCCTCAGTGTGTCTGTGGGGGCAGCGAGTGGTCAGGCCTGCCCGCAGGCATCAACAGCACAGGGCCACAGCCTCGAGCGATGTGTGTGTGTGTGTGTGTGTCTGTGAGGATGATTGGCACTCTGCCCAGACCCACCTCCTGTGCTGAAACTCTTTTTCTTTGCAGTCTGGACTGCTGCCCAGATTGACCCTCACAAACTCACGCACACATACAGACATGCAAACACATTCACAGATAAGCTGAGTGGTACACAGATGTGGGCCCTTATTACACACTGTGAAACAGACACACACACACACATACACACATTGAATGTAGAACAAGAAGAAAATCACTTCAAGAGCTAAAGGTTTATAGTTTATAACTAAGAAAATCTCAATCAAGATCACACTGACATTTTTTAACAATTTATATTAAAAACTACAGTACTGCGCAAAAGTCTTGAGCTTGCTCACATTTCTTTATATGCTAGGAAAATGCAAAAAGAGGTGCAGTGATTTATTGAAGCATGTGCAAACATACACGAAATACAGTATTTCAAGGCAAAAACTCAGTTTCTAGAAATCTAACGAGCTTGAAAGTCAATATTTGGTGTGACCGCCTTTATTCTTCAACACAGCCTGAACTCTGTTAGTCAAGCTATCTTGTCATTCCTTTAAGTAGTCTTCAGGAATAGTTCTCCAGGCTTCTTCAAGGACATTAAAAGCTCTTCTTTGGATGTCTGTGTCTTTTGTTCTGTTCTCTGTCAAGATGATCCCACAGTGCTTCAATAGTGTTGAGGTCTGAGCTCTGGGGAGGCCAATCCATGACTGATAGCGTTACACTGTGTGTTTTTCTATCAGGGTATGTTTTTACTGCACTGATATTCATGCTAAAAAGCAAAAGAGACTGTTGCTGTTCAGTTTCCTCAAATTCTTTAAGGACACATGGCATATCTCATGCTGATAGTACTTTGGGAATCACTTTGTTGGTGCACAAATATCATTTTATGTCTGTCAAACTGTGTTATCTTCGGGAGCATTCATGAACTCAGCTAAAGAAATGAAAACAAATAATGCAGTTTTGTGACAGTCTGCTAGTGGCAAAGTACTGTATTTCTTTGCTAAGTTAAGGAGCCTTTTTGTGCCTGAATGAGTCATATGGTGTTTACTGGCTTAACAGACAAATAATCATTCCTCTGAAAAAATGGTCAGGTACAAGGACCTTCAGAAAACAGAACTATTGCTCAAGAGCACTTTAAAATATTACAAGAAAGCCTGGCTCCTTGGAACCAAATTTGAAAGAAATGAGCGGTGGCTCGAGACTTTTGCACAATACTGTAAAAATGGAGCCTTTGAACAGAGATTTGTTTACACAGGGTGTGGTTCAACATTTACATTATTCATATGTGCGTGTTTGAGAGTTTTCTTGACAGCCAGTGTTTGTATGCATGCTGCATACAAGGTGCGGTCAAGATATTGTCAAAAACCAAACTTTATTTAAATTTGGCCACAATCCTCAGCACCCCCTGTGTATTTTTGATGCGCACTGGATCCCTGCCACTGCGTCATGTTGTAACTCTTCAAACTCGTTTTCACTTTGCTGAAGATGACCAAGTCACTTCCAGGAGTCAAGTTTAATGAGCAAGGAGGGTGGTGAGTGATGATTGTGTTGGTGTGGCCAAAAAAGCCCTGCCTTTTCTACTGACACACAGATACACGCACACTGTTTAACTGGTTTGTGGTAAATGTTCTGGCAAAGGTTACGCAGAAGTCAGCATTTCAAGTCTGGCCCTGGGTGGTGTCAACTTCATGTTGCACAGCCCAGTAATGTTAAAAAACCAAGCATGCTCCCAACCTGATGCACCAGAACCTTTTGCTTATATCTTCTATAATAACTGCATTGCATCTGCAAAAAAGAGAAAAGCTCTTCTTTGCAATAAGTAAGAATTCCACCCTCAAATAAATACCATTCATCTGAAACCACCAGTGATTTCCCAAGTGTTACTGTCCAGTAAGGATTCTTCCAAAGATTTCAACTGCTGTTTTCTGAGTGAACTGGCCTTATTTGTGGAAAAAAATAAAGTTCAAAATGCTTTATGTGCCTTGGAAATTGCCAACTTTAAAAATAATCGCCTACATTTTCCTGAATGCATTTAAAAACCCAAAGTGAGGTAACAAGAGCAGATGTGTTAAAGGGAACTTTCTGGTTTTGAGTTTTCCAGTTATGTTTCCATATTGGATTCTGTTATATTGCCAGTTCTGCCAATTCTTAAAAGAAAAAAACCCTACCATTTACTATATAGGTGAATAAATGACAAATGATGTGTTCAAACTAAACACAGACTAAAATATCAAAGATTCTCTCTTTGTGTTCATCTAAAACCATCTCATCAGTCTTCATTTGTGTCATTTAGGGTTTTAAATATAGCTTACAACATGCAGTCATATATAAAAAGAAAGTACCGTATTTTTCGGACCATAAGGCACACCGGATTATAAGGTGCATTAAGCAAAACAAAACAGTCAGATAAGTCAAACTTTACTCAACTCATTCTTCTTGCTTCCTCCACTTCCGTACCATTGATTCATTAATGCTGAATTCTCTCACAGCTGCTCTATTCCCATGTTGTTGCAGTATATTAATGACTAACCTCGTATTATGGATGGATTATCTCAGTTGTTCTCCTGACTGAAGTTTGGTCAGTTTACAGCATCCTGCCATGTGATTGCATTTGTCCCTAACCATCGGGAACCCTCACGTTAACTTTTATCGAGTGGAAAAAAGTTAGCATTCATCCTCCAGCTTCACTGTGTTTATGTTATGCTAACATAGCTGTGTCGCTAGCGATCACGTAGCACATCATTATATACCAGCTAGTCCAACTTCAGTAACCCTACAAACTGTTTAGTTTTCTGTCTTCATTTATGTTGGAAGTGATAGCAGAGCTGTACGTTTAAATTTTTTTCAGAAATCTCTCAGTCAGAACATGGTATATCATGTTTAGGTGGAAACTAGCGAGCTAACTTCCTGCT
>VUQG01011937.1:3142-25312 GCA_015106755.1 Etia nguti
ATACACCCCCCCCCCCCTTTTTTTTTAGCATCACGAACTATGTTACAGACCCAGCTTTTGTGTTGCTCCCTGTCTTCAGCCTGTTCTTACAGACTTTTCTTTCTGGTACATCATACCTCTGTTTCCGTGTGTTTCTCACCAAGGCTTTCAACTTCTCTCCACGATCTCTCGCTCTTTCTTACCTCTCATCACTGGATGCACTTTCCCTCCCTCTATTCCGCTCCTCCCAAAGCCCTAATTCATTTTCCCCTCCTGCTGCTCCCCTCTGGGGTGCAGAGGTGGTCTTTGTGTGCTGAGTGCTGCTGATGTCAGGACTGCTGAACAGGTGCGCAGACAGAAAGAGTCCCGTTGTTGTGGCACGATGGCTGGGTAAACAAACGCACCAGAGGTCCATGCCACATTGTCCTGTCACACACACACACACACACACACACGCACACACACACAGATTCAACAGAATCACACCCTCAGATATCTAACATCTCAGTTCAGAGGAGGAGAAGTGCAGAATGGAGTTTAAGATGGCTTAGAGCGGGACACACAAATCTGCTTTACAATGATGAAGCCACACGCACACACAATCACTGGTGACACACAATGATGAAGTGACTCACACACACACACACACACACACACACACACACACCTGCAAGCACGCTATTAGAGCAGAAAGTGTGTCGCCACGGTGTGACCCTCGCTGTGCTGCAGGTGCTCTCTGTATGAACAGCCACAGGCCAAGAAGCTGCTGAAGGATTATCTGAGAGCCACTGCCCTCACCACACACACACACACACACACACTGCTATGAAAACTTTGGGTTTCTTGTGCATTCCTGGTTGATTTGTGTCTCACGATCAACTCTTTCATTCATTTTTCCATTCTCACTTTCTCTGTCCTCCTCTTCTTTGTTTATTTTTCTTTCATCCTCTCTCCCCTCTCTCCTAGCGTCTGTTTCTTCTCTCAAAGTCTTCTCTTTGTCTCACTAACATCCTCTCTTCTCATCGCCCTCTGGCTCTCCCTCTTACCCTCCTTCCCTCCGTCTCTCCCCTCCATCTTTTTCTCCATCCCTTTCAGCCCTTCTCCATCGTTCCATTCTGCCCTTACTCTCATGCTTGTTTTCCTCCCTTCCCTCCTCCACTGTGCTGCACAGCTGTGCAGAGGCAGATTAGTGTGTTAGTACCTGTGAGGCAGAGGCACGGCAAGCTGCATGCTAAAACCCAATCAGCTAATGTTGATAAAGGAGGCGGGGTACGGACATCTGTTCACACAAAACACAAAACTCATTTGAATCACAAGATGAAATGACTCACATCTGCTGAATTGGAAAATATCTTTTTTCCCTCCTTGTTTTAATTTGGGTGGAGGCGGGCGTACTCCAGATGCCAGGGTGACATGCTGAGTGACAGGCACCCAGCAAACAAGAGGAATATATCTGTGTGTTTATGTCTGTGTAAAAGTATGTTTGTGATTTTCATGAACATATTTGTATGTTATTCTCAAGATTTCTTTTTATAGAACTGGTGCAGCTACTCACAACAACATGAACATATCGTTGAGGAATGTTTTGTATCATAAGCATCCCATCATGTGTAGCCTGCGTGGGTTTATGTCAATGCTGAGTGCAAATCAAACAGCGATGGTAAAAAAAAAAGCAATATTAAATTAATCTTTCTCGGGAGTTGAAGGCTACAGCACTTTTGGACTTCTGTGGACACTTTCTAAGAATTGATGCAGGAAATCACAGATATCACCTGTTATTCCAGCTTTTAAAATCATAATAATAATACAAAAAAAGAACCTCAACGCATATCACAGCTTGACTTGACTGGATTTGGGTGTGGTAAGGTAGAAGCAGCTAATGTAGCCTCACGACTACTCCAGGGATGACGGGAAGGCTACAAGAGGCTGAAAGATGAAGTGAGTCAATCCCCATACATCCCCATTCATGTGACAGCTGCTTAGTTTTATTATGAGAGCAATAAATCACAAGAGCATGAAATATGAATTAAAAAAAAAAAAGAACCTGTCAAAAAACAGATGACCTTTTAGATTTGCAGTGTGATGTTTCTGTCCTTTGATGTATCTGATTGTAAAACATCATATTCACGATGCTTTTGTCATCTGAAAGGTCTTCCCAGAGTATTTTTGTGAATGTTTTCCAACCATAAAAACGATCAACAGTTGTCATAACAGTTGTGAGGAATGCTTTTTAATACTATCGTCTAAACAAGGATGATTTTGTTTGATGTGTGCAATGAGTCGGACCTGCTCAAGACGGCAGAGCCTGCGAGTTGGTGGGTGTTTCACTGCAGTCCTAGCAGATGTTAGCATAAAGTGCGTCTGCAGATGTTTTGAAAATATTTCAAAGACATTTGTTCATTAGACGTTTTTATTGACATTTTATTGTCAATTAAATCAAATGCTTAAAAAATAAAGACCAGAGGGAACAACAAGAACTAAGAAACTTCTGAAATCTGAAATTAAACTTTCAGTTTTTGTGTAATTAACTACTGAAGAACTGCAGTGTAGTTATTATTTTGTGTTGTTCTCTTTGGATTATGGATAAATATCTGCACAAATACAGCCAATTATTAAGCGAACACAAATATAAATAATGATGACAGAGTCACCAGGAGGAGCAGAGCAAATATTAAATAATAACCCTGCAAAAACATCTCTGAGCAGCTAAACAAGACACAGATCATGAAAAGGAGATTTAATGTAATTACAAGTTGCCTTTTATTTGACAACTGTGAGTCATTCTTAACTGGATTCTAGTATAGAAACGCATCATTAATGAAAACGTAGCCTCACACAGCTTTATTAATACAAGTAAAGTTATAACCATTGAAAATATTGTGTGTTCAAACAAGTCCTTATATCTGCAACTACTTGCTGCAGTATGGCTGTCGGATTTTTTCCTCTTGCTCAAGGTCTTCTTGTTTGTTCATGTATTTTGCATTCATGTCTGTATCTGATGGTTTTCTGATGGTTTATATGAGCCGTTCCCAGTGCACGTGCGCTAGCTCGAGGCACGCATATTTCCTTCGTACATGAATGGCGATTGCCACAGCTCTGCCAATCACTATAATTTACATTAAATTTGAAATTAGTTTTTCACATTTTTTTCCCTCTCTGTAATTATGTCAGCAGTTGGTGCGAAGTCAAGGTGCACACATTAATTTTAAAAGCTTTTATCTTTTAAATCCCTCTGAACTTTATTGCAGTTTTTCTGCTGTTAAGCGTACATGAATTTATTGCTGCAGAGGAGAAAAAAAAAAAGACACTGACCGTGATGTGCTACAGACTTGTCCCTCAACCCGTCTGTTCATCCAACAGCAGTCTTTTTCATGAACTTAAAGAGTTTCATGGCAGTGTGTTTTTGGCACCAATAGACGTTTTGAGGCATCTTCTATAATTCAGGCAAGAAAATCAGAGAAAGCTTATTCAGTTCATTTGGATGCAACGTTTTCAGTGGAAGAAAAGTCTCATCACTCATCCCAGTGACGACAAATCTACGTGTAACCCCTTTTACGCCTTAGCCTTTCATGCCATTCAATCATTGCAGGCTGTATTGAACCGACGTGTAGGTACATTTCTCAGGAGGTGCACGTCAGGTTACGTGGAATTTTTTGGTGTAAAGTTAAAAGGCGTTTCCGGTTAAATCATAATTTACAAACTAGATTTTCTGCATAAGTCTAAATTAGGGATTAACCTGTGGCTTAACCTAATGTGTACCACCCTAGAAATGCAACTACACGTCACGTCCACATTACTACTGCAACTGGGTTCATCAATACCATCCACTCCACCTGTGAATTTCAAGCAAGTTTTTTCCCCTCGGTTTCAGTGACATAATACAAGGAATAATAATCAATGTAATGAATAATAACCATAGCATCAAGAACTAACAAATGTCCTGGAAGGCGATTGCTGAAACTGTTGGAATAGAAATGAAAGAAGGTACAAAGAACCTGGAAAAACTAGAGGGATAAATATGTTTGCCTCCCAAAAAACTGACAACAAAAAATGGGGACCTACTAGGGAAGCTATTTTCCAGCCTGTTACTTGTCTCTATTGGCTTGCACCTCATGTAAAACACAGCCACAAGGTCAGAGTTGGCAAAAGTACAGACATTCTGTACTTAAGTATTAGTACAAATTCTACTGTTAAAAAAAACTCCACTAAAAGTTGAAGTACTGATTCAACTTCTTTAAAAGTAAAAAAAAAATACAGGCTCTGAAATGTACTCAAAGTGAGATAGTAAAAAGTAACTCTTTGGAGGAGGTTTCTATTTTTGTGCAAAGCTAACTGAAACTTGTGCTATATTAACATAGTGATAAAATAATATAGTATAATCATATAATAATAAGTAGATGGGAACAGAAACTGTAGTTTAACTTAAAAAAAAAAACATGATTATACTCAGCTTGAATCTGAAGAAAAAGAAGAAAACTAAAAAAATCTCTATATTTTCTGTTGTTTATATTGTAGAGGGTGACTCTGCCTCTAAACAGGAAAATGTGTACAGTGAGGGGTTAAAGTGGATTCAGCAGGTAGGGAAACCCTTAAAATTGGTTGTAATGGCTCAGTGTGGGGAAAAGAATCATAAGTCAAAATAATTTCTATTGAGAGCTCCAGTAGATTTTCTTAGTGTAGGCTGTGATCAGCTGACCTGCTGCTCTTTGTGGATTTACACAACTTAATTAAACCAGATGGCAGCAGATGTTTCATGAATTGTCCTGGCTGATTTTCATCCTCTACACTGACAGTACACTGTTTATACTGTCTCTTTTCTAGTATAAAGTTGGAATTTAGTGAATAGATCTCAGCCTCATCAGCTAAAATTCATATGAGTCTCGGCTACATGTCATGTAACCTAACTCTGATCATGAAACCAGAGCCACTGTGCACCAGTCACACACACTGTTCTTTACTTTAAATCCATCACAGTGCAGCAAACTAACCTGTTTATCTTGTACTAACATGGAACCTTTAACAGTTAGCCTACCTCAGTTTGCTTTGCAGCTTATTTCACAATATGAAAAAACATAATGTTGTGTGTACAGACCCAATGTCTGATTTAAAAACACAAGGACTTACATGTAAGCTTTAAATTTCCAGTTTATTAAATACCACTGAGCAGTTCTTACCTTTAAATCTAACCTCTCTTCTTCCTCTCCTTTCCTGTCCTTCTTATCTTTCTCCATCTCTGAGTGAAGTTAGCTCTCTTTCTGTTCTCTCCCTGTGAAATACAGCAGCTGGACCTTTAGCTAGCAACACACTGTGAGACAAACTGCACACAGTTTGTGTTTGGTGATGTTTGTTGAGCTGTCAGAAACGCTGCATTTCAAATAATCTGCTACTTAAAAACGTCACTCCCTTTAGTCTTGCTCCTCTTCAGTAGAGCTAGCTAGATGCAGAAGTACCGCAACTGCAACTTATGGAGACCTGCAGTCATTCTAGTGTTGTGGCAAAAACAAAAACAAAAAACACCATCGTCCCACTTTTAACCCCTGACTTTGGCACGTCATCTCTATTTATGCGACATTCTCTAGTGATTGATACACGAACCAGACTGCCTTTCATGTGTTACTGTTTAGGCTCAAATCGGTTTGATGTTTGGAGGTAATAATAATACTTTCCTCAAATGCATTAAAGCAAAAGTAATGAGCCTGTTTTAAATTTAAGATAATTGTTTAAAAATGTAGGGAGTAAAAGTAAAAAGTAGTCAGAAAAAAAAATACTCAAGTAAAGTACAGATACCTGAAAACTCTACTTAAGTACAGTAACAAAGTATTTGTACTTTGTTACTTCCCACCTCTGCACAAGGTCATACACATACCGGCAAACGTATCCGCCACTTTTGTAGATTATGTCGTAGGCTCAAAGATTCATTGCAGATGCTGATCATTCGCAATGGTCATGTGTACTACACACAGATAATACGGGAATGGCTGCTATAGCATTACAAGATGTTTTTTGGGGGGGCATAATCTTGTTTTGAGCTGGTCCCTTTTATACATAAATGGCCTCCATGACTCCATATTCAAACCAGCGTTCCTCTCTGTCCGGGATGTGCGCATCTTCATCATTGAAGGAATGGCTGTAGGCCTGTAGGTGTAAATAGACTGCAGAGTCCGGGACAGATGAGGTAGCTTTTCTGTGTTATGCCATCCATTTAGCCAGAGGTAGTTTGGTTTCCTCAATGTATAATTCATTGCAATCCTCTTGGCACTTAACAACATACATTATATTGTCCTGTTTGGGCCAGGGGACTCTGCTTGTATTGGGAGGACTAATTTTTGGCATGGCCAATTTTTGTTGTTTAAAAGCCAAATGAGCATGGTGTTTTGAAAATATGCATCTCAGCTGTACTTACACTTAAGCAGTGGTTGTCCAACCTCCCTCGTGGATGTCTGGAACAGTCTTTGACAAAGGCCCAGCTGGGATAACTACATTTGCTCAGGGCCAGGTTGTGGAACCTTAAGCCAGCGGAGACTGAAGAATTCAGATGAACTGAATCAACCCCCAGGGAACCCAGAATAACCTTTAAGCATTTTGTAACTTTAGTGGTAACTAGACTCTTGCACCTCCTCTGGAGCCTCTGGTAGAGGACGAGCTAGATTCAATCTTAGCAGTGCAGAGCTTTCAGGTGGGAGATTGGAGTTTAGATCTTGCATGAAACTTGAGGTTAACGTAATTGTTTTTTTGTTTGCACAAAGCTTGTGCTAGTTCATATTAAATGTGTTGGCCCCGTGATTGGAAGGTCAAGGGTTCAATTCCCCTAAACGGCTACCCTGAGTTACCCCTGAGCAAGGTACCGTCCCTACACGCTGCTCCCCGGGCGCCCAATGGCAGCCCACTGCTTCACTGAGTGAATGGGTTAAATGCAGAGAGGAATTTCCCCACGGGGATCAATAAAGTATACATTATTATTATTAAAATAGATTTTTTTAAATAACACAAAGCCACTGAATGTTTCACAATACATGCTGGCCATGTATTTACTAATGGATGATCCCCATGCAGTCTGCTATCTGCTTTTCTCCTTATCTCGGTCTCACTGTTTTAAAGGCTTTAAAAATTGCACCTGGTAGGCCTCCAAACCCCTGTGCACTAACAAACCTCCCTGACCAGCAGCAGCCCTGCATGGGTTCATCTCCCTGCTGTGCTGAACATTTGACTATTTACCACAGACAGAAATGTATCTGTGTGGTCATTGTGCTTGTTTCACTGTGTTTGTGTGTAGAGACACAAGGAGAATGGCAGAGAGAAAGGGACGAATTAGGAGGCAAGAGCCAGAAAAAGCTGGGGAGCGAGTGAAAGATGGAAAGAGAGGCGGGATCACGGGGTCAGGATTGAAGTAGTCAAGCTCTCATCTCCACGCAGCAGGGGCTCCATGACCAGCAGCCCTGCAATTACATAGCCATTTAGGACAGACACAGAGGGGGGGCAGCCCCAACCTCTTAAAACTCTCAAACCAGAGGCTTCAGCTTTACAGCACATAGCTTAAACCAAGAGCCCCCCTCAGAAAACATGTTAGAGGACCAGAGAAGGGCTTACATCACGTTTACACGAATACTTGTAAGTCTGAGAACTTGTTTGGGTTTTGGCCCTTCGGTCTTCACTAAAGTAAATATATTCTATCACCTAAATCAGAGACTGTTGACAGCCATCATAAAAATAGATCAGTTTTGACATGCTGGTCTCACATTGTAGTGTTATCATAGAAAATTACTTAATGTATAGTGGATGGATCCATAAATTCCTTCAGTTTAAATGTTTTAAAATGCAATTTTTAACCGCATGCTTGCTTGGTTGTATTAAATCATATCACATCCAGGTGCATTATGATCACATTAAAATATGTCTATTGAACAGGTGAAGCAGGTGGGCATGCCTTTCATTTACAGAGGAAGGGAACATTGCCGGCTTTCTTGAACCGTCCAGGCAGCTTTTATACCTGATGATTGATATCAGTCATTGAAATTAGAAGTTGCCTACTGTTTTCCTTCCATCTGCTTCCATGTTGTGGGGTTTACAGCATGTGTCCCTGATCATAAGATCATCACTTCTGTCCTCATTGATTAAAAAAACATTTCCTGTGGGTTTTTTTTTTCCTCTGGTACTTTTTGCATCTGTTTCTTCAAGTTTTCCCCTTGTGCCTGCATTTTCTTAGTTTTTTGTCTTCTGTTTGTCTACGTGTTCGTTATTTGTCACTATTGCTTGTCCATTCCTGTTTTGGTTTGTTCAGTTCTTACTTTGTGTGTCATTTAATCTTACTTCCAGTCTTTCTTTTTCCCTTTTTGTCAGGAAAGAATTGCTTAGTTTTGTATTCAATCAGCCAGTGATTTCTCTGTGTATTTACAGTCCTCTCCTCCTTCTTGTCAGCTTGCTTTCCAACCTGTTTGGCCTACATTTGTGTTTCTTTCCAGGATTCTCATCAGTTCTAATTGTGGCATATAGTTTTTGCTCCCTTAACTGTATTATTATTATTATTATTATTATTTTTGGTGAACCTGTCTCTTAGTTGTTCTTCTCATTGCACTTTGACTAAAAGCTTTTTATTAAGGCCTAAGTCACACCGGCCTAGATGCCGGTTCGAAACCCTCTAGAAACCCCTGGTTAATAGGGAAAAACGCGTTCAGCTTTAAACTATAAGATATGCCTTCATACTGAAACCAAAAATGTTTCAAAAGATGCATCTTTTACTTTGAAAGTGAACAGTCGCCATTTCGTAGTTTCATTACAACTTACCAAATTCTTGTAGTTGTCAAGTGTTTGCAAACATTATAGGTAATACAAACTATAGGTAACTGCAGTAACTTACTAGTGCAGAACAGGTTTTCGGTGCACCACTGTATACCCCATTGGAGCAAATTTCCCCTAGCTACAACAATCTCCTGAAACCACTCACCAAGTGACCAGTGGTTACCAGGTGGTTACCAGTACCTACTTCGTTCAACTTGACTAGGATTTTCCATTAAGTGGAGGAACCTGGAACCAGGTACATTTTAAGTACTTTTTACGTTTTAAGTCCAAGCGATCTGAGGTGCTCCGCAAATATGACGTCAATAGACTGCATGCCACTGATTGGCCAGTCAGTGGCAACTCCATCACGAAAATCAAAACCACCATTTTTGAAATGGCTGCACAGAAACTGGTCACTGGTGGTGAGTAGTGTGCGGAGGGAAGTCTCACAGAAATAAAGCCCAGGTGATAATAACTGTGGCCTTCGCTGCCCTCCCTCTTTGTCTTGCTTCATGTCGATTCCATTGTCCCTAAACATCTTCTCCAGGCCTCCTGCTGCTTTCACACACCGTGTGTTTCTCAGATAAACACCCACTCATTTACGTGTACACACCAGCCACCCTTTGCATGTCCCTCAAAATTAGTCACAGTTATTTTCACAGAAATAAAGCAGCAAGAATAATGGTGTTCTTTCCTATTATCACCAGATTGCTGTATTTTCATATCATACAAGGATTTTAACCTCAAATTCAGTTATTAAAATGAACGCAGAAATGAGCAACTGAAGCTAAATTTTACATATAAATTTTGTTCATTCTGTGTCATACATGCAGTGCAACTGCTGCAGAAAACGTTAACCCACATGCAGGAACATTATCAACATTTTGACATTTTGGCTTCTGTTCCTTACATCACCTACATAACGTCCTTTTGCAGGAAGATCATTTCCTAGAATCTGTCACTGCATAACACATGGCTTTGCATTAAAAAAAACATAAAACAAGATGAACTGAAGAAACTGAACCTGTGCTATGTGCTAAGTGCAGTGTTTATCCTGTCAGGTTCCTCTGACACAGGCTGTCTGGGATTACCATTCGGGACTCAAGACGGGTCAGCTGAGCTGGTTTTTGGCATTAAATCAGGATGTTTTGTTTCATTCTTGGTGCTGAGATATTTTGAACCAACCATGTCCAACTTGGTGGAGACCCAGATGCTGAGGCAGAGAGCACTAGAAGGATTATCTTTGGCATGACATGTTTTGGATCCCAGAGAAGGATAGTGTGCTTATTAAGTGACATGATGATAAAGGCATGGATAAGCCTTTTTTTTCTGGGACATCAGTTTAAAAAGAAGGTAGCAGTGCTCTGAATTATTTTCTGCTGAATCCTTTGGCCTTTTACCTCCTACCCTGTGTCAGTTTGTCTTGCTGAGACTACAGTCCTCAGGTGAAACGATAACCGCACAGTCCTGGAAACATTTCGTGCTGTGCTGTGCGTAACATGCATTTAAGTTTATGTGTGTGTGCCTGTCTGTGCGTATGATTGTGTGTTTTTTTTGCGGTCTCCCAGATGATGCTCAGCTCACCAATGTATCCTAAAGGAGTCAGCTCTTTGTTACAGACAATTAAGCTCAGCACTGGTCTGTCTCCCTTGCCAAAGAAACAAGCACAGTTGCAAAGACACACACAGACACAGTGAATAGACATTGTAACCACAGAAGTGAGGTTCAAATACCACTCAACCTCACAGGGGAGACTGGTGACCTTTACCACAGCAGCACAGCCTGTCCCTTCCCTTCTGTCACTCTATAGCGCTTTCCTTCTCTCTTCTCATCCACATACTGTACACCTTATCAGGCTTCCTCATAGCTCCCTCTCCCCTGAGAGCTCTGCACCTCCCTCCATCCCATCACTGACATCCCTTCACCTTCACATCTCCTTTTTATACCTTGAACCTCCCTGACAGCAAGGGCACATTTTCCTCTATCCATCCACCCATCGTACAGTATGTGTCACCATCATTTTACACCCTCTACACAACTGCTGAGAAAAGAGGCAGAAGCTAAATGACTAACCATCTTGCTTGCAACAAAGTCGAGAGGACAACATGGAAATATGAGTTAGCTTTGAAACTGAACATGATTGTGATGCAAATACATTTTTTTGTTGCCTGATCCTTGAATGATAAGGACAACATGGATTACACAAAGTAAGACCTCTCAGCCCTTGTTATCATCCCTTCACAGCATCTCCATCATCCCAATTAGTTTGTAGCTGATGCACAAGAAATCACCACGTTTTCTTTTGGGTAAACATAACTGAGACAAGAATAAACAAGACACAGTATATATTCAAGCTGCTTGTTCACCTCAGTCAAGGAAGATTATGAATGTGGAAGATGATTTTTTTGGACTGAAACATCATTTAAGCAGAGCCCAATAAAACATTTTATCTGCTGCAAGAATCAAGATTGGTAGGAGTGACTGTGCACTAAGACTGAGACACACTGCCTTTGTAGCCGTCACAAACAGCAGTGTGTCAAAGTGTTGAAGACACGACTGTGTGATCATGCTACTGTTTGTATGAGAGAGCTGTCCAGGGTCCTCAGCCTCAGCATCCCATAATCCCCTCTGTTTTTTTTTCTAGGCAAGTTATCCTCATTGACAATACCCATTGACACTTCTGAAACTATATTAGGAGCAGGGATAGCTCAGTAGGTAGAGTGGTGGCCCCATGATCGGAAGGTCAGGGGTTCGAATCCACTGAACGGCTACCCTGAGGTACCCCTGACCAAGGTACCGTCCCCACACACTGCTCCCCGGGCGCCCAATGGCTGCCCACTGCTTCACTGAGTGAATGGGTTAAATGCAGATCCAAGGGGATCAATAAAGTATACATTATTATAATTACATTGGTGATTTCAGTGGGTCTTTGTGAGCTGGATGGATACGCTGATGCACAGTACATGCTTCCTTTTATGGGCATCTGAGTTGAAGTTGGACGATACGTGTTAGCATTGGGCAGTTTGTCTTGACCTTCATGCATTAATGATACTGCATTTTGTGATGTGTGGTGTTCAGGCTATTGAATAAATTACTTGTATGATTTGTTCTGGTTACTATCTTTTCCCCTAAACTGGAAGTATTTCCAAACAATGGATGATGATCACTTTGAGAGACAATCTCTTCACCTGCTTCTGTGCCAGACATTTGATTTTTGTTGTACATCTGTCTTTTAACATAGTGTTACTCATCCAGGCTAGTCCAGGAAACATCAAGCTGTGCGGTGCAGGGAACAGTTGTGATTGGCACATCGGGCGGTAATTTAGTGAGTGCTTGATTTGCTTTTGTTTTGGGTTCTATTGTTGGAAGATGCATCTGCAATATCGCTTGATCTTGTTCATTTAATTGTGGGAAGTCGAAATCGTGATTGAGATTCAAATTCGATTACTTGTGTAGCCCTAGTCCGTACCACGCCCTGCTCGTGAGAAGCTGAGGAAAGGTGAGGACATTCAAAGAGAGACAGAAGAGGCTATGAGCAAAACTGCAAAACAGGCTGGGAGAGGATGACAAGGACTCAGAGAGATGGGAAGAGAGACGGGGTGCAATGAGGAGGAAATGGTGGGGAGGAAGGAGGAGGAGTTGATAGTTTGAGGGGTCGAGCACCACCTGGTATTCCTTTACAACCAAGGAAAATGCCTAGAGAAATGATAATAAAATAGAGAGAAGTCGCAGAGCCTTCTGTTGCTGACAGGAGCTGTGTACGTGCCCTGCGAGAGGCGTGTGTGAGTGTGTGTGTGTGCGTGTGTGTGTGTGCGTGTGTGTGTGATGAATAATTCATGGCTGTTCATTAAGGAGAGAAAGTGTGAGTGACTGATTGTGTACGGGTGTGTGCGTACATGTGCACCCTTCCTCACTCTGTGCCACATCGCCTGCCTTGTGGCTGCCATCTGGCTTCACGCCATCAGAGTGCCACCCTCCAAAGCCCTCGCTCTTGCAAACATGGCAGGAGAGGAGGGGTGGAAGGAGGTGGAGGGGTGGGAGGAGGAGGAGGTGGTGGTGGGGGGGCTGATGCTGAAGAAACGAGGGGGTTCAGAGAAGCAGCGTATGTAAGGAGGAGGGATGGGGACAGAGCCGCAAGTTAACTTCTCCATTTCACTGATATCATGTGACGTCCACAGTCTGGTAAAGAGAGCCGTGCAGCTGGATGTGAACCATAATGACAGTCCGTCACATATGATGCAAAGTGATGCACTGTCAAGTCAGTTAACGTAAACCTCTCCCTTTTCTCCCTTGCTTCATCTTACATAGGCTCCTTTGATAGAAATCTGCTGCTTTGTCTAGAGCTGGTGGAAACATTTATGTTGATATCTCTTTCATGTGGCACTTTTTAATTACTGTGATAACAGATCATTATAGGGAACTAAACGTCCCCAGGTGGGCAAAAACTGATATTTTTGAGACTTGTTGTCTCATTATTCTCATACATGCATATTGATATACATGTTTCAGAAGCTGTATCTTGACACAAATATTATTGAACTTGCCTTGTAGTCATGCTGACGATTACATCAGCACACACCTGTTTGTAATGTCTTGTTGTTCCAATTTGCTTATTCTATATATATATTTTTTAAAGACGTCATCTCTTAGCCACAGGGCTTAAGATGTTACTCATAAATGTATTCGAAACATTTAAAAATAGTTTTAGACTTCAGGTTTGAGCTATACTGGGTTACCTTTTTCTAGGTTTGATCATCCTTTCAGTCAGCAATAACATTCACTGCAATAATTGATAATCTCTCCCTTGTTCCCTTGAAGCTACTTCCTGAGTTGCCATGACAGGTGATTGAGAATTTGTAAATGAAGTATACTCGGTTTGTGGAGTCAACACAACCAACTAAAGCTGTAAGAAGTATTCTACATTAAGATGGCAGGTGCTGTTGTAGGCGTGTGTGTGGATGTGTGTATTTGTGTGTGTGCACATCCATCCTGAGGGTTCCTTGGGGTCACAGTAATCTGGTACAGCAATCTTGCACTGTAATCATCTCAGTGGTCAGCAGGTGGTCCGGTAGAAGGATGGGGAGCAAGGTTTTTGTGCATTTTCTCTTCTCTTAGCCACCAAAGGCTATTCCGCTCCACACAACTCTATGATCGGTTAACACTGTGCATGCGGTGTAAGTATGCCATGTATGACTACTACCACAAAATTAAATTTGTGTGCAAAGATAGATAAAGTTCAATATTAACCAGGTTACACTGGACAGAATTATGCAAATCTAAATATAGGGGAGTATTTTTCATATCTCATTACTATATGCAGCGGTCAAGCGGCTGTGTTGACAGTGCCGTCCCCCATTTTAGTGCACTTGACACTTTCCCATGGCGGGTGCACGTGTGGAAGTGCAAGGTGCCAGAAGTGACACAGGAATGGTTCAGTCAGCTCAGGAAGTACAAGCAGGAGGTCGATGTAAGCAGGAACAACAGCCATTGTTGTAGCACAAAGTACGAGAGTGTGTCCTGACTGCATCAGAAAACATATTTCCTGATAGCTGCTTGCCTCCGGGACAAAACCACCTTATTCTCCTGTAATGGAAAGGTGACAGATAACAGAGCAGAGAGGATAATGATATATATTCCACTCTGGGTTCCTTTTTTTTCCTATTCCACAGCAGAAGGTCTTAGCTCAATAGCAAAGCTATTTCAGGAGATCCGGGCCTTATCAAGCCACCACACACAGGGATAATGAACTTGTCCAACCCTGGTACATTAAAGACATGTGAGTGTGTGGGTGCATACGTGTGTGCTCTGTTTTAACTCAAGAGGACAGCATGTGTGTGGTTACATAGTGATGAAGGGGGCTTGTTTATCTCTACCTGGTACTCTTATCACATCTGCACATGTGACACCTTTCAATAAGCCTCAGTCTGCACCTTTCACTGTGCTCTAGAATGGGGACGGAGAGATAAAGAGCGAGTGTATGTATGTGTGTGAAGTAGTTAGAAGAACAGAAATGAGAAAAAAGAAGCACTATGGATACTTACATTATGTGGTTCTTAATACTTCTATTCCACCAAGAAAAAACACTCTGCATTCATAAGACAGTCTCTTGGATAAAAGAGCTCTGGATCATACAGTTACACCTAAATGACTGGATGGTGTGTAGCAGCTAACATACTGACAAACTGCGTGACTTCATCAGAGTACGAGGAGGCTGGAAAGTAATTTAAACTGCCTGTGTAATAACTAATGTCTGAAAGGTTAAGAGATGACTGATGGAATTTAAAAGGAAGAAAAACCAATTCTGCTATTATTGTTATTTTGTTATTTGGCCTTTTTTCTTTCTTGATGGATAACGTCACCTCTCTGGGTCTTGTTTTTGTTTAATTGCACAGAATTGTTTAATTCAGTGCAATTAAAGCCATCTGGAAAAGACCTAAAAACTCCAGCAACTATTAGATATCTGAAGCACGGGTCAAAATATGTACTTTACTGAGCTTTACTTAAATAATAGACATGACCGCTTGAGACAGGGGGAATAGGGCAGAAGGAGATGGCAAAAAAAATGTAGAGCAGGAAGTTGGAGGCCTAGCTCTACAGAGTGTGAATGGGCAGAGTGTTTGGAGCAGAGAGCTAGGCCTGTTGGCCAGTTTCCAATGGGGATAGTGGGTGTCCCTGTGCCAGCTGGCAGCCTGTCTCTCCCATCTGTGGAGCCTGGGAGAGTGTGCAGTAATCTCCTGGAGACAGCGGCTCAGCCCAGGCCAGATTTAAAGGGATATGGCCAGCTGTCCAGGCATGGACAGGTCTGTACCACGGAGAGAAAGGAAGGGCAGGAGAAGGCCACAGAGAAGGGGATGAGTAAATGAGCAGTGATGAAGCAGGTCAGGCGTAGTGGGGAGGATGATATGGGAGCTGAGGATTGGTGGTCAGGGAGCAATAAAGAGCACTGGTAAGAATGATTATAGTCCAGCTGCCAGCAAATTATGGAACTGTAATGTAATGTTCATGCCTGTAACCGTAAATACTATAGCGGGCCTGTGCCAGCTGTAGTAATGTGACATGTACCTGTGTCAATCCTGGCTTATGTACTTCACTGCTCTGTTTCCTTTTCTCACCGCTCTGTGTCACAAAATTAATGACGCTAATTGAAGAGAGGCTTTGTGCTCAGTCCAGAAAAAGAAATAAAACAAGCTGTAGGCCAAGTAGCTCTGCTTAGCTCTTGGTTTACTCATCTCTGTGATTGTTGCATATGGTAATCAGACCCCAGCTGGCTTGTTGGCTGCGGTTTGGGCCAGCATTTCAAAATAAAATCAGACATAGCAAGTGATTTAATCCGGTATTTAACGTTATTTTTGGCGTAAAAATTTCCAGTGGTATGAGATCATTTCACTTAAGAATTTCCATCCTTTTTGCTTTCGCTCTGTAGGAATTCTTAGTGAGCGTTCTTTCAAAGTAAAGCTCTACGAGAACTAGTTGAACATTTGTGATTGATCCTGTTTTTTAGGAAAATGCAGGTTTTGTGACTGAACATGAGGCTTGACAACCTGTTGGAGTGGCTTTTTTTTTTTTTTTACGCCAGTACAGGTGCCAGGTGAGGAAATGCGAAGGATAAGATGAAGACACTGAGTGATTCAAGCATACAGCTGGGGTCTGACTCCATACACACAAAATCACTGCAGGCAAACATGTCTCAAAACATAAAGACACACTCACACACCTATTGCAGCAATCAAAGAAACTGGTCATACATGTACATATCTGAAATATATCTGGAAAGGATGTTATGTACACATGCAAGCACAGGTGTCATCAGCTCGTACACACAGAGACCTGCACACAGGCGTGCACGCGCACACACACACACACACACACACGCCTGAGGCAATCTGAGAAGAATAAGCGAAGCCATGCAAATCCCCAGATGTGCAGGAAGACGGAGGGAAGACAGGGAAGAGAGGATTGGGAGAAGTGGAGTGCCTGGAAGGAGGGAAGAGAGAAAGATTCTGATGGTGAGAAGGGAGCGAGGGGGAGAGAGTGAGGGGATGAGGCGAGGAGGGCTGGGTGTTTACTACTATTTAAAAGGCAGTGGGTGCTGTGTGCAGATTAATAAACAGGAGGTAATAGCAGAAGGACTCTATATTTATTTTTTATCTTAAATGTTGCTTGTTTGTCGGGCTGGATGAATATTGACTGTGAAATTGGGATCAGGGGCGACACATGCCAGCGCTTGGCCTTATCTCTGGGATGCAGGCAGGCCTGGGGCCGTTATCGCTGTGCCACAGTGGCGTGCCGGCACTCCAGCGCTCTCAAAGCCGCCACATTCCCTTTGTATCTGCCTGGAGAAGCCTGTTTACCTTTCACTGGCTTGATATTCCTATTAGAGCCGCTGACTATTTACTCACTGCCTCCTCCTCTCCCTCCACCGGGCATCGCGCTGTCTCTCATCTCCTCCTCTTTCTTTTTCTCTCTCTCTGTTTGGCTATGCCTATCTTTCTCTTTTTTACTGTTTGTCTCTTTGCAGTATACCTTTTTGTCCTGCCTCTTCTTATGACCTTCACCATGACATAAAGTTCTGGACATGGCTCTGCCTGCTAATAAGTAAGCAGCTATGAACTACAGGGACCACTTTTATAAAGATATTATAGACAAAATGAGGCGCATTACATGACAACAAGCACGACTGGCCCAAACACTTTAAACCATGAAACATCAGAGTCCAAAGTGGACGTTTGTTTCGTTTAACCATGACATCAAACTGTCTTTGCTGCCATGATATGCAAGAAAATATGAATAGTCTCATTCTTCCCTTCTACACAAATAGCAGTGATTTTTGTCGGTGTCTGAGCACTGCCATAATGCAACGGAAAACACCCTCTATAGAGGCACAAGGGACTAAAGCTGCTGCTGCTTTGGTGCTCCTTTTTCTGTCTGGCTCGTGTAGACATACTATTAGTAGAGCTAACAACAATATTTATAAATTTAACAATAATAGGCATTGTAATAATTATGGTAATGTGGTGAGGGAGGAGCTGTAGATATGAGTGTAGTCTTCTTCTTATCCTCTTCATCCCATAGTGGGACATAAGGCCACAACAACTTCCTCTCATTTAACCCTGCCTCTTTCCACATGCTGGTGTAGCATGGAGTTGCTCTGTCACAACACTTCTCCTCCATGTGGTGCAGGATGTGTCTGGCTTTCTTACGAGTGTGGAATTCATAAAGAAATGCCACTTTATATGCCTATCGTGAATTAATATAACTGGATTCTGTGATTGATTTGAACTGCTGCTGATGTAAGAATGAAGCATCTCATGCACACAGGATTTCACAGTTATCTCACCTTGTTATCATTTAAATGATTTTTTATGATTTTGGTTGTCTATATCCACTCACACACAAAAGTACAAATAATTCAAATTTATTTGTACACCACAAATGGTCCTGCGACAAGTAGAGCAGTTTATCAGTTAAAGGATCGAGTCTTTGAGGAGAAGGGTTTTAACAATAAAATCCAACATAAGGCACGGAAGAATTTAAGAGACATCCAAGTTTCAAAAAATTTGTCTGCCAAGAGGCACCAGATGCGGTGAAAGCCCCAAAGGGATGATTCCTTTAAAGAACTCGCCCTACTATCACCAGGCAGCTGTGTGCACCAGCTTTCATTGCATCACAACCTGCAGGCAAGTACAACTAAAGCTGAGAGGAATTGAGTTTGGCAGCCAATCAGTTACTTAAAGCACTCAGAGATTTAACTGGCACACCTACTGATGAGTGAAAAATTAAAGAAAAACTGCAGTGAGGTGATCTGGCGCTGCTGTTTTGATGTGGGGGACATGTTTGGTTTGGGTCCTCAGAGGAAAGGGTCACAGAAATCAGAGCAAAGTTGTTTCACGCTTTATCCTGCGATAAAACATTCAAATTCCGATGGGAACAACACCCCAATCCATAAAAGATGGGAGGTCACTAGCTGGTTCGATGACTATTAAAATTTTGTGACTCGTGTACTGCTGTCTTTGCAGTCACCAGATCTTTATCCAGCTAACCACCTATGGGAGATTTTTGTGACGGTCATCTTTAAAACAAGATATGAAACAAATATTCTAAGTGAATATTTGTTTCAAGAGACTATTTTAATGAATGCAAAGGTGCTCTATAGCTGTTCTGGCAGCACACGATGGACCAGCACCTCACTAATACCTTTTTATGTCAATTTTTTTCCTTTAATCTGTCACAATATCCACCATTCTCCTCTCTTCTGCTCTGTTATTCTCTCTTCTCCTCTCCAAAGGGAAGGACATTAAGATTCTCAGAGTGATGACTGCCTCTTCTACAACTGCAATCTTCATGGCAGTTTTTTTTTTGTTGTTGTTTTATCTCTCGCCTGCATGCAGGATATGCTGAGGGGCTTGAGGCGCACTATGCCGCTTGCCATGCCGCGAGGTGGGATAAGGAGCAAACAAACACATGGGCAGCACAGAGCAACCCTGATCAGAGTGTCTGCCAGGGTCCTGATAAGCTGACGGGCAGGAGAGGACAGCAAGAGGTGAAAGGATTGGGTTGTGTTGAGGGGACGTAAGGCTGTTGACAATGGAGAGTGCTTTCGGTGTCTGAGCACTAATGTCCGTGACTATCATGACGGCCACGTAGACTTTCTTTTTGGAAAGCGCTGCTGCACGGAGTAAGAAAATACTTACTGAAGACCAAACTGATCTAAATCGGCAGCAAACAATCCAAACTTTACAACTGTTGTTAAAACATGTAATTATTTAACTTGTATTAACGATATTCATTCAAATATACAGTTGGAGTAATCACATTACTGTACAGTGTTACCCAACAGTGCACTCAGAAATGCTGGCTTGTCCTAAGAAAAAAATGACACAATTCAAGAGTACAGTCTAAAACCACAAATTGGTCATTCATATTTTTACCCTTATTACATAATGGGCTGCACTGCATGCTTCAAGTTGTGTCCGTTTTACCTTTTGTGGGGTTTAATCCTGTCTAATCCTGTTTAATCACTTTTTGGACACAGAATTTCACAGGACCAGATGATATTACCTTTTTCCCTTCTTTCCAGAATTCAAAATTAAAACAGAGCCTTACGGTTCGAGAGTCATAAAGCTTAAGTAGTGCACCCTCTTGGGGTATTACAGGATGTGTTTGTTTTTGTGTGTGTGTGTGTGTGTGTGTGTGTGTGTGTGTGTGTGTGTGTGTGTGTGTGTGTGTGTGTGTGTGTGTTTGTTTTGGGTCCTCAACAACCAAAAAAGTGATTGTTTTATGTCTAACTATCTGAACATCTGCCTGCCTTTTTGGTGGTTGGTCAATCCATCTGTCTGCTGATTAGTGCACAGCTGTCTGTCTATCCATCTGCCAGCTTTTGGAGCCAAGGTGTAGGGGACATGAGCAACATTAGGGTACCGTCCTGAGTAAATTAAAAACACCTGTTTGTCTGCTTTAATAAAAGAAGACTGACAACAAACCCTCTACGCACTCCCAGACACACATTATATTTTGCTGTTACATGAGAAAACAGTGATCCCACCTTCAACAGTGAGCGTGAGGAGCTCGCCCATTCAGGAGGAGCTCAGAGTAGAGATCCTACTCCTTCGCTTTGAAAGGAGCCAATTTAGGAGGTTTGGGCATCTGATCAGGATGCCTCCTGAGCTTTTCCTAGATGAGGTGTTTGGGGCATGTCCTGCTGGAATGAGACACCCTGCAAAAATAACATCTCTCTGCTTTCTTGGAAAATCCAACTTCTCCATGTGAAAAGTGTTATCCAGGCAGAGTAAATTTTCAAGGTACATAGACAACAAAATAAAGTGTAAAGATCTCCAGCAACCTTTGCAGTAAATAGAACAATTTAATTATTGACTGATGCATTTTGGCTCATGGCCTTCTTCAGGGTCAGCATAAAAAAACATTATGGATAATATTTTAAATGGTATCAACATAGAAACCATGTAAAACAGCCAGTCATATACGCCCACATAGATTTCCACTGGGATGCTACTATGTGCTTCTTGAAAATCTCTCTAACGGTGATATAGTAATAAACTAAGTTGCATGCCAGCCTATTTCTGTTTTAAATGTTAAATAATAATCTTTATCCCCCTCATTCAAATTAATAAAAATGTCCTAATCATGAAACTAGATTGAAATAATAGCCCTTCTTCTTTTCAAATGCAGTATTTCTGACTACATATATTAAAAATTTTACACAAGGCCAGACAGTGTAAAGCTTTTATGGCTTTATTGCTCAGAGACAGTTCCTGTTTGCTTCTATTTATCCTGCTTCCAGTTTCTGTGATGCAAAACAAAATAACGACGCTTCATATTTGCCCCACGGACACGAAGGTGGAGTCAGTCTTCTAACTCCTGGCAAGAAAGCAATGTTTTATAATCTCAAAGTGTTCCTTCAAAAACAGAGTACATACAATGCTCTCTAACACCATGTCCTCATTATTCATCATCAGCAGATAGATTGCCATGGGTAGGTAATGCAGGTAATGCTAGTCTCCCATCTCCACTGAAAAGTTTGACGAAAGTAAATATAAAAGGATAAAAGTAAAACGCCTTGGACATGCGTTTATTCTGCTACGCTAACCATATGGTGGTGAAGAAGAATAAACAAAGCAGAGAAAGTCTTTGCAAATATTATTTGACCCAACTCTGTTTACAGATCACTGAGCCTTAATTGACATGGTCAGGCCACACTCACTTCCATAGTACTTATTTCGATACTGAGACAATAACAACATCATGGAGTTCAATGGCTCGCGTTCCTATGTGGCAGTAATATCTGGATCCCTCCTCCTCTCAGTGCAAATCAATGGAGTGAGATGGCCTTTGGCTTCATTTTTCATCTTTAATATTGATTGCTGCTCTACTTTGGAGTGCACTGTCAGTCCAATTACAGAGAATTTAATTGATTTTTCTTCACAAGCTAGGTTAGATTGGATTGGTTTATGTAAAGCAGATCAAACAAAAGTACTCCCTGGACTCACTTCTACTGGTAAAATACAACTCTAATGAGCGGGAGCACCCCGACACTCCACCCCATACCCCCTCTCCCCTCAACAAAAAAACAACAACAGCTCAGTGTAACAACAGCAGCAGTAATTATTGTAAAAAAAAAACCCATTTTGATGATGGCAACAGTGCCACATGACTAATTTTCTACAGTAAAAGTGTAATTGGCGAGAATTGTTTTGCTCACTAGAATGGATGGGAGAGGGAGCTGAAACTTGGGCAAAGAGTTGATAATACATACAATTATATGTGATGAATAAAGCAGGTGTCTCTTCATTTGAAAATTCCACAATGACCTTTACTGGAAGCCTCTCATGAAATATACATGACCCTGAACACAATATGTCAAGACAGCTAGACAAGGCTAATTAGCTTCAGGTAAATTCT
>VUQG01011937.1:51445-74196 GCA_015106755.1 Etia nguti
GGCTAAAAGAGGAGATGTAGAAGGACAGAAGATGGAGAGGGAGGAGTGAGGGAAGCAGGAGCGAGGCAGAAACAGTCTAGCATCTGGATTTTATTAGCAGCCGTTGGGAAAATCTGAAAAGGAAGTTTTTTCTCTGCGAGCACGTCGGCAGCAGTGATATGCTGCACATAACCACTTCACTGCCGACGAGAGGAGCCAGGCCCTCCCAAAGGAGAACAGATGGTCGCTAGAACTTCAATACAATTACATCAACAGCTTTCACAGATACAAGCAGTGTATGACAGCATCCCTGCAGCTTTGAGAGGCAGAAATACGGCTCTTCTAACCTTAGCACCTCTGGTCCTGGATAAATTGTCTTTGATCCGTCCTCACCTTCTGCTTGTCCTGTAGTTATTCTTGCTCTTCCCTCCCCAGTTTGATCATTCAAAAGCAAATGGAGATGTTTTCGACTTTGAAAAGCTAGCGAATTGTCAATGATCTGCTTGTTGTAATCTGATCAAAGACAGCCCGGCTGTTGTCAGTGCTTGAAGACAACCAGTCCTCCCCCATCCTACCTTCCTTATTCCCCTGTTTGTTATTGGTCACCGTGTTTATTATGCCATATGCTGCACGTGTGTAATATCACAGCGATTCTTAAGTAACAAAGGGCAAAATGTCCGTGTTTGTGTCCACAGCGTGAGCATACGTATTTTGAAAACTTGTAAGCACGTGTGAAACCATCTGTGCATCTGTTTATAGTGTGTGTGTGTGTGTGTTTGAGAGTGTTCTTGGGCAACTGTAATCTGAACTGTAGGAGTGAGGACATTGCTTTGAAGTTACCTTCAACGGGCTGCTTCAGAGTTAAGACTTAAGGTTAGAATTTGGTTTAGATTAGGGTTAGCGCAATGGGGCCAGGGAATACACTACTTTAACATGAGTCCTCATAAAGATAGATGTACAAGCGCGTTTGTGTGCGCACACACTGCATCGGCCTGCCTCCCACCCTGTCATTAGTGAGGGCTTTAAAGCCTCTGAACTCTAAATCAGCTCAAGATGAAGCGGAGTCTGGGATCTGTCTGCAGGAGCAGCCTCAGTGCAGACTCACAAATATTTATGCACACACGCACACACATTCCTATCTTACCTGTGACTCGGTGCACCCTGATAACAAGGTAAATGTCAAAATGGAGAAGCAGACAAACAGACAGAAAAAAAAAAACTTGACTTGCTCTAAGTTTTGGGAAGATGACATTAATTGTGTGCTAATGATGTTCACACTCCTTTTTATTTGAATGATATTTGTGCTGGTACTATAATAATGGATTGTACTGTAGGTGCTGTAGCCCTTAGTCCTAGGTCCAAAAAGCAAGGCCTGCAATTCCCAGTGTTTTGATACTAAGGCCTGGTGGGGGTCTGGGGGCCAGGGGCTTAGGCTCTGTTTGTGTGGACTCCACAGCGGCGTGATAGGGAACAGATGTGGAAAGCCAGGCGGCTGGGCAGCCAGCCAGAGCAGCTGGGAGAAATTAAAAACAACAGCATTCCTGGAGACTGGGGGAATTACAGTGGGAGGGAGGGAGCGAGAGACAGAGAGAGAATTTTAGGGCTATGTGGTCACTGACAAGAGTCTCTGCGGAGTATGAGAGACTGAATAGACAGGGGGGATTTAAGGGAACTGTTCTACAGTGGTTAGCTAAAGCTAATAAGTTGCAGCCGCATTTCCAGTGGAAGAACAAATGCCTAGATACACATACAGTCAACACGCAGGCATATGCACACGTAAAATAAGACCACACTGCACAACCAGCATCTGAATGACCTTCTATTGTCTTATCATTACGTGGCCGTCTTTATATCTCTATCTGCGCTCATCTTAAGGAACTAAAATGAAAACATGTGTCTCTAAATCTATAACGAGACCCCCAAATGACTTAGACAAACCACTGCACTGTGCATATGCACTCGTACAGTATGTTATCTGTGGTTTTGTGTGCCTTGCAGTGAATTGTTTTTCATCTCGTTTCATCATGGCACAAGGGGAGAACAGAAGACAGAGAACATTTTTAGAACTCAGACTGAGGACTGTTTCTTTGGTGAGCAATCTTTTAGCTCCGATTACGTCAAACATAGAGACATACAGCTGTTCAGAGAGTCTGAGAAACAGAGGCAAACAGCCTCAGAGAGGAAGGTAATGGTTGTCGTCTTATTTTCAGCACAATATTCAGAGATATTTTGGACCAAAAAAAAGATGTATTTGTCCCTAAAGTGGCCTTCTTAGTAAACCCAGATGTGTGCAAGTGAGGGAGAAATAGCATCTTACAGACAGAAGCATGGTCCAAACCTGAATCTTAACCACAGGTCCACTTCACCTGCCATACCCAGCTCTCTTTTTATACTCCTTTTGGTATAAATATTTTGTCCTTCAACACGAAGCACAATTGGAGCACAGATGGCCACAGATGGGGATGCAGACCTTGCAGACTTCCTAATGTATTAAAAGTAAAATCCAGAGCATGGTGTGTACGTGTGTGCCCTGTCTCTGTAGCTGGTCAGATTAAACAGCTGTCTATAATCCCACGGTGGGAGCAGACAGACTGAATGGTCCCCTTATCCTCGTCCTCTCCTCTCCTCTCCTCTCCTCTCAAAAACTAACCATATACACTAGAAAAGATCTTGTACAGAAAGTGACATAATAAATTTGCTCAAAGACAAGGTTTACTGAAACATATGGCTGCCAATTCAACAGCATGTAATGTGTTTTTACATGTTTAGCGCTGTATAGAGGAGCATCTATTTATACCAACCAGCCTCGTTTGCCTCTATCCACAACCTTGTGTGTTTATGTTTAGAGCGTCTGGCATCGGGCAAACAGCAGAGTGCCCCTCGTGTTCTTGAGGATCAGTGTGTCAATGGCTCTCACACTGCACACTCCAGTGTGGCACTCTTTAAATACAGACACCAGCTGTTGAACAGAGCTCTCAGAAATAGGCTAACACCAAGGACCGAGGCCGACTGAGGCAGGAGTTGTGTGTAGGAAAACATTTCGCAGGAGTGAAATGAAAAACACATTATGTGGTAGTGATTTGATACATTAGCAGATTACTATACTCCAGCTACAGGGTAAAGATACAAAAAGCCCAGCGAGTGTTAAACATTATACTTCAGGAGCGATGCTCGTAGAGTTTTTATTAGCTCTGTTTGATTAGTAGAAATGTATTACCAGACATTATCACTAACTGGTTGTGTTTGGCTCAGGATGACATTAATTTAAAAAAAAATACGCATTTGTAATGTCATTTGCCACACTTTTCTTACGTCAACAACATCCTCAAGGTACACAGACAATAACCAAACATAGGCGAAAAAGGAAAAAACAGCACGCGATGTAAGAGAGACAAAGGAGAAACTTCCAGACTCTCTTAAAAATTCAAAATTTGTGTGTTTTTACGTCAGGGGAAAGTTCATAAACTTAGACAGTGAATCATACGCCTAATCATTTATCCATTCTTGTGAAACTGGCATAGTGATGTGTAATTTTTTCCTTTGTTTAAAAAAATATTGTCTCGGCATGTTGCTGTAACATGGTGCAGGCTCCTCTGTGTCTCTAGTGCATTTTACCAGCCAAGACAAGCAGCAGATATGTGTGAACACACTGTTTAAACGGATTTCATCTGTTGCGCTATTTTGTGTCATGTTTAATGATGGTAAAATCCTATATTTCAAAACCTGTAACCGTCTGCAAAGGTAAAAGCTCCCAGACTACCTTAAAGAAGCTGACTGTGAGTTATTGAGTCAAGGGACGCTTTATTGACTTTATTGACTTTGCAAAAATGCTGTCTGTGGCAAATAATTATTTGTCTCCTCTTCTAAATTTGGCAGATATCTGAATTCATACTTCTGCGCCCTGATTCTGTTTTCCCTTTTTTTTCTTTTGGCAGCTTTGAAGGTCGCTATCTTGTCAGAGATACTGATTGTCACAAATAAGTTAGTCTCACTTACTGTGCTTGCATTGAAATGCAATTAACTTCCATGATGTGCACATGAATGTGACATCAGCTCTGATATTGGCAGCAGGAACTTTTTAAACCAGTGGTATTATTTAACCAGATCATAAATGAGTCACTTGTTAGGGTTCTCTACATTAGTGAGGAAGGACAGAATTATAATTATTATTTTTTTAATCCAGTGATGAATTACAAGACAGATGAAAATACAAAAAAGAGAGAGGGTGTGGGATGAGTTAGGAAGCACTGAATGCCACATAAAGTCTACAGTGTGCTGCTTTGCTAGAGTAGAGAAGACAGGCCTCTGTCTTAGGCTTTGTTCATGAATAGATGGGTTTACTCGAGTAATAGAGTTGTAGTACTCAACCGTATGCATAAACTGAGTGTTAATAGTGATTTTATTGTTTCTTATGACATGGTGCGCATTCATTGCACTTTGTGCCAGTCACACACATCATTATAAAATATCTTCTCAAGCTGAAAAAGTCATCACACTCTCAGCTCAAGTTTACATTGCAGAAGGATCTAGTTCCAGCAGCTGCACTGACAGTCAGACAGAAAAACAACGCTCTATAGATAGGTAGATAAATAGATACATCGACTTAGTGTTTTTAGTTTTTCACATGACAGTGTCTTTGTTTAAGATTTTTGGTACTACGTCAGGCCCTATGCCACTAGTGTAAAACACAGCGCATCTGTCCACGCACATGCGTGTGGCCATCTCACATAAACCACGTGTTGTGTTTTCTTCTCATGTCCGTTGATGTACCATCCATTCCCTTCACACTACAGTGCTTGGCCTTGCCTTGTTTGGTCCTGGCAGGGTGTCTGGCAGAGGACAGTGAAGCCTCTGGTAGCAGGACAGAGCCCTGCTGAAAGCCAGTCCACAGTGATGGACAGCAGCAGATCCAGCTGCACTTGTCACTGGCTATCAAGCCGGCTGTCTGAACTGGGGAACGAGAAGGGACAGGCGGGGAGGAGTGTGTGGGTGTTGGAGGTTACAGTGGAGGGGGTCTGATTGGGATGTCACAGCTACATGGATTGTGCATGTGTGAAGGGGAGAGAGAGCAAGAGGGAAGCGAAAGGGGACTCTCAGTTAGCAGCAGCTGAGCTAGTGAGCAGGTGTTGTACGTCTCCCAGGCCCATGAATTTTCAACGGGAAAGACAAAAGAAGTTTGGATTCATTTCCACTCGCTGCATTGATTTGTTTTTGTTCTGTATATGTGGGGCTTCTGGCTTAAGAAAACATCTAATGGCTCCCAGGTGAAGATGTCAGTGCTCTCTCCACTTTGAAGTTTTAGGTATACACTTTTTTTGTTTTTGTAAAGCTGGAGTTCCTTCTTGACAAGCTGTGTCTGTCTTCTCCTTTCATATTGTAGGTAGCAGAGTGCAGAAGGTTGGAACAATGCCAGATTCACCTGCGGATGTGAAAACCCAGCCCAGGTCCACCCCACCCACCATGCCTCCTCCACCCCCGGCTGTCAGCCAATCAACCAATCGCAATGCTTCGTTCACCCCTACCACCAGTAAATCAAGTAAGGATCCTTTCTATCTATTCCATCCTATTTCTAAGTAGGAAAAACAACGCCTCCACTTTATACTTTAACAACTTTAATCCGTGATTTATTTATTATGAGCGTCATCTAGAGTCCAAACTTTTTGGAATAAATTGTTCATAACCCACTGACTGCTTACACGCTGTGTCACTGACTGGTGTGCTGCTTTGGTGACTCTTGAATGGAATCGCTCTAAACCTTTATCTCATAGTAAACAGGATGTGGAGGGTAAAATCTACTTTACACCAAATTGGACCAGTTTGTTGTTTAGCTGTTAATATAGATGTCATATTTTAATCACAATGTCTATCATTTGTTGTGATTTTGACCCTATTGTGTCTTTGCTAGGACTTAAAAACTCTTCCTTCCTTCCCCTAAATTTGCTCTGAAAACGAAAGTAGGGGTATTCCAGTAAGGAAAATTCATTCGTTAAGACCTACCACATGCCGATCAGACTCTTCACAAATGCATACAGTTTTGCAATACCTTAGCAGCCGTCTGCGATGAACTTCGCAGCCATTTGTTCTGCTTTTGTCATGTGTCACTCTATACGCTCGTGTAAAGGAAGAGAAATTCCAAATATGTGTTTCTTCCCTGCTCTGATGAACAAGTGTTGAAATCACTTGTGTGTCAGGTGTGTTTCCCTGCAGGCATCCGTGTGTGCTTGTGTCTTTTGGAGTGCATACCGCTCTTGCTGGTGGGACAAGTGTCTTGGAGTGCGTATGTAAGTGTATGGCATTGTGTATGCATGTGTGCCTGTGTTGTTTACCAGCTGGTCAGGCGGCAGTCAGTACAGGGTACGTTGGCCAGGATGGCGTTTCAGTGTGTAGAGTGCTTTCTTCCCTATATAGCAATGACAGACTATGTTGTTTCACCTGTTGTGGCGGGTGGTCAGGAGTGTAGATCTCTCCTTGCACCTCTCCCTCGCTCTCCAAAACCAGAACACAAGTGCAGCCTATTAGAATCACATGGTTAGTCCATATGTGTTCAGGCCCTCGTTCCGTGGATTAGAGCAACGAGCATGCCTGAGAGGAACCAAAGCAACTACACCAGAAGACATTTGATTCACTTTATCAAAATATGATGGAAAAGTATTATACTCGACAGTAGCTCACTACAGAGCCCTAAAAATACACACTGAAAAGATTACGCAGCTGGTTGGATGCTGTGCTCACTGTAAGTGCTGTCATATGTTGTTATTGTGAAGTTTAAGCTATATACAGCTTTAGGAAAAAAAAGTCACGTTTTGTCATCATTAGGTATTCCAGCAAACACACAGCATTCATACACAGACGTAAATATCTTCATTTAGATTTGGTGAGACACGGGACTGACCGGAGAAGAGCATTTCAGGGGAGAGGTCATACGTGTTTTTGTTTTTCCCTGTTTGTTTGTGCCTGCATTAAGAAAAATACGCGAGTGAGTATAAATGTGTATAAATGCTGTGCCTATTCTGAACCTCAAAGCTGCAAATGTACTTTCAGCTGGTGGACATGTGCGGGCCCAGATTTAGCTACACACCTGCTACTGGAATAAAAGTAACACAGGCCATAGGACTATTTTTGGCATCTCTTTAACAAGTTCCTCATATAGTTGTGTCCTAGTGAGTGAGAAGCAGGGCGGAATAGACTGATACAGAGGCAGATGGATGGGTTGGGGTGGGAGTCAAATGGTACCACTTGTGAGACAGCTGAAGTTACTGCAAACAGACACACACTCGCACACACACACGACAGCTAGCAGAAAATTGCATCACTACAGTTGTCATTTACTGGAGGCGTGGTATTGACTTTAAATCTGTTGTGCGCTTTATTTAATTCATCTCAGCCAAACACTCTTCTGTCAGCAGGATTTAAAAGCTTCTGCCCTTGTCATGCCCCTAGATCTGTCAGATGCCCCTCAGGCCCCTCCGAAACTACTGACCCAGTTCACGCCGCCTCCTCCTCCTGTCTGTTTATCTGCAGTGCTGAATGGGAGCAGCCACTCTCCTACATCTCTAAACGGTGCTCCGTCCACTCCTAACGGCTTCAGCAACGGGCCGGCCATGTCCTCGACAGCCTCGTTGTCCAACCAGCAGCTCCCGCCGGCCTGTGGCGCCCGGCAGCTCTGCAAGCTGAAGCGCTTCCTGACCACGCTGCAGCAGTTTGGCAACGACATATCGCCTGAGATTGGAGAGAGAGTGCGCAGCCTCGTGCTGGGACTGGTGGTAAGTTGTGATTATACTCATGTAGAATTTGCCTGATGAATCTTTTCAGTAACAAAGTTTTGTATAAATATCTGAAGCTAGATTAAGCTGTTATGTGGAGCTTATTGTGTTTTTTGCTCATTGAGAAACAAGAATGTGTGCACATAATACAAACAGATATAGGCATGTGGAGAAGACGATAAGGAAATGGCATGTGTTGGAATGATTGTGCGAGCTATCTATAAAGCATTAAAAGCACTTTTTTTTCTCATGTTCTGCCTTTTTTCCAAACTTCTTGTTGTCTTGGATAGAATTCCACTCTCACCATTGAAGAATTTCACTCTAAACTTCACGAGGCCACCAACTTCCCTCTGAGGCCGTTCGTCATTCCTTTCTTAAAGGTAAATGTCTGCAGATTTCAGCAAATCAAGCCTGATGTCCTCTAGTTAAATGCACAAAGTTTACTTCTCGCTGTGGTCAGCGCTCAGGACAGCATTTCAGGGTTTCAGTGAAAGGATTCAAAGAGTAGTAAAAAGGGGAATCTATATGTGTATAGTGTGTACATGCGGTAGCCATCATAATGTATATAAACAGTGGTAAGACGTGTATGGTAATGTCTGGCAAAAAGGGTGTGTGTGAGTTTGTGTGTGTGAGTGTCAGACCTCCTGGCGTGCGATGATCTTCCACATCTGGGACATCGCAGCAATAGCTGTGTTATATCAACCAGACAGGTCTGAGAGAGCTATTTGACAGCACTGTTACACACACATTCACACACAGATAAAAGACACACAACAGCACACCCCAGAGAAAGAGAGGGAGACACATGGTAGAGGAATGTGTCAAGGGACCTGTCTTATCTCATCCTGTCTCTTCATCTATCACTTTCTTTTTCCTCACCCTAATCTGGCATTATTTCACTCTCACCCCATCTATCTGTGATTCCACTGTGAGTTTCTAGCTCTTTTCCTGTCCACTCAACAATCTATGTTCCTACAGGTTCAGTAAATCTACAGCATGTCCTTCCCATAACAACTTACATACTGTCTTCCCTCTTTTTACCACTGAAGGCAAACCTGCCCTTGCTGCAGAGGGAACTGCTTCACTGTGCCAGGTTGGCCAAGCAGACCCCAGCTCAGTATCTGGCCCAACACGAGCAGCTACTCCTGGATGCAAACGCCAGCTCACCACTCGACTCCTCCGAGATAATGCTGGAGATGAATGAGCATGGCAAGAGAAGGACCCCTGACAGGTAACATCTCTCTGTTTAAAAACAAGAAAGCAGAGTTCAGAAATGAACATGCATTGGCAGAGTCTTACACAGACTGTTGTAAATGAATTATTTTAGGGTATTTCAGAATGCCAAGCGACAAGGGGAGGCTATAAATCCTCTGTGCGGGAGGCGGAAGTCTGGACAGCCCTGATGCCAGACTGCCTCTGCCAGCTGTCTGGGAGGGAGGAGAGAGATAAATGCAGCATAGGAAAAGAAAAAAAGAGAGACTGAGAGGCGAAAGAAAGGGGAGCGCAGGGAGCGAAGTACAGTACATTTCCTGAACATTATCCAAAGACAGACAGGAGGTCTAACAGAGCTATTGTCCCACATTTCTCCCCGGCACTCTGATTTATTCGCTCAGCTAAGAGGATAACACATGAGAGAATTAACCAACGTTTCCCTTTTTCATTTCTTCCTTCTTCTCTTACTGGCACTGCCCTTCTTTTCTGATGACTTCTTCACCCCGCTCTCTCACTCCTCTTCTTACATCGCCTGACCTGCCGGCTCCCGGCCGCTGTCCATATGTCAGAGACGTGTCCAGATGGTGATGTGCTGGCCACAATGCTGAGCACATCCTAGGCAGGGTGTGGGGAGACGGGTGGTGGCTATGGTTTTGAATGGGACTAGAGGTTGGAGCTGGACATGCAATCCCACTGTAATCCCCACACATCCTCTTCACAACCTCTGGCTTATACGCAGCAGGCAGGACTCAGAGGACGGGAGGTGGGGGTGTACAGCTGGGCCAAGGCCTACGTCATGCCAGCTGTACCTCTGATTTGTTAGACAGTACAACCAGGGATGTGTACGATTAGAGCTGACATGCGCAATAATATAGACACGGATAACTGAGAACGAGTACGCACACCCATAAACACACACCATCATCATCAGTGTTGCATTTATTCGCCTTTGATCCCCAGGATAATAAAGAGTGATTTCCATCTGAATGCCTGGCTATTGCCATCCAGCTAAACAGATTAATATCAACACTCCCATTTAAACTGTCCAGATGGCTTGAAAACACAACCTCTCTCACACACACACACACTTAAAGTACACAGACACAAATGAGTGTCACTAAACATCTGCCAAACACACAGCATTCAGCCCATATTGCCCCTTAAGCCCAAGAGCAGGGTGGTAGAAATACTTGCAATCTAAGAGTAGGCTGAGGGATATTCAGATTAAGAGCTTGAGATGCAGGGTGTATGCTTGGACTTGGTTTTGTTTGGTACATATGGCGTACAGCTGTGCAAAAGCTTTGGAGAGGCGCTGACTTACTGCAGTTGAACAACAAGCACCTCTCAGCAGGGATATGCAAGATGTGTGCGTGAGGATGTATGTGCGCTGGCATACACCATATGGGAGTTGTTCAACTTTAAAAAAAAAGACAGATTTGTGTTCCTTCCTTAAGCCCCCTCAAACAGGTTTAATTTGCAATACTGGAGTCTTCATTTAATAATCATCCATCAGACTCTGCTGTTACCATTTGATATTTAACAGTACACCAAATACAAAGATACATTAGAAGACAGACAACAGATAGGTATCATAAAAGGAATCACATCTACACGTTTAGAGCTGGTCTTTTCTCCTTAAAGGAGATTCTGGCTTTAACTTTATTGTGCCCTCCTGAACTCTGACATAATACATTGGCATTGGATATCCATGCTTGCAAAGCCATCCCACAGTTTCCATATTAGTCACTGTGGTCTGGCAAGGCCAAGGATGGAATAACAAGAGAAACATGATGTAGTCTGTATAGAGGTTGATTCTTTTCTTGCAGACATGCCAAAGTGAGATGATATATATGTGTGTATTTTACATAGGATACATTTGCAATTACTTTTGCACTGATGACATCCAAAAAAAGAAAAAAGGCAAAATAATTTGTGGCTATGCTGCTAAGTCACCCTTTCCAGGCCATCTGGGCTCAGAAACACAGAATTAATCCACCACCCTGTCCTCTTCCACAGGACCAAAGACAGCTCTGAGAGAGATGGGTTGCACCCGGAGCACCTGGCTAAGAGGCCCTGCACCATAAGCCCCAGCCAACGCTTCAGCCCCAGCACAGGTCTTCCTGCTCACCCTCCTCCCAATGGACTTCCCACACACCCTCCCAATGGCATCCCCCACCCGCCAAACCCCCAAGTGGGACCCCAGCACTATCGTTTAGAAGACATGGCCCTGGCACACCAATACAGAGATGCTTACAGGCATAATGAACACCGTGAAGCCCGAGACAGGCACCGGCAGACAGGTAGAACAGCTGCAAAGCACTCATTTGGTTAGATAAGTCAGTAATACCACAGTGACACTACACACAGTTTCACGGTCAAGACCAAGTGAGGTTCAGTGTATATAAATGGGGTGTATGTAGAGAACAAAGGCCACCTGTCAGTCCAGTGTGATAATCCTTGTGGCACTGTGTCTATATAAAGACCACAGCCATACATGCCCATGTGGTCAACTGCAGCAACCATACACGCCTTCCTTCTGGTTCTTATACAAATAATCTCACCGATTAGATATGAGTGTGTGTTTTTATTATAAACAATGTATAGTGGATATAATGCTAGAGGGTGTTTCAGTCACTCTTCTAATTTGATTTGTGCTAAATTTGTATCATTCAGTGCAAATTTTTATTTTTGTTACATGTCTTTATATGCTTTATTATGTGACTTACATTAAAATGCATACATCAGAAGTTGTACAGGAAATATAATAAATCAAAAACAAGAAAATTAAAGCAGTGCGCTCAGCTAATGGACAAAGCTAACAACCACTGCCATAATGACATAGTAAGGCCTAAGAAATAAGACAGGGAGTTTATGTCATTATGCCGACACGGTTATTAAAAAAAAAAATCAGTTGAGGATGTGTGAAGTCTACATGACAATAATGTGGCACAAACTTCTCTGTGTTTGTGGGTTTCTTCGTTATAGCAGTCCACGGAGCTCGCCAAGAGGAGGTGATCGACCACCGTCTCACAGATCGAGAGTGGGCAGAGGAATGGAAGCACCTCGATAATGTACGAATCTGCATAGCAGCTGTGTTTAATGACAACCACCTCTTTACTTCATTCAAATTAAAACAATGGGGGGAAAAAAGAGCTAAGAGGTCAGCGGGTGATTAAAGTTAGTTTTAGTGTTAAAGACAGAATGCAGATGACAGCGACGGGAGCTGTTGATAGACAGCTGACCTTACGAGGTCTGCGTCAGTGCGGTGAATTAACAACAGACACACACCTATCTGTATTCCTAGCACTCAACTCTATGAGAAACCGTGTAGGCTAGAAACATGTACACTCACACACAATGCAAGAGTGAGAAACACAGAGCGAGAGAGAGAAACAGGGCCCCAGATGGAGCTCAGGACCCAGCAGAGAGCAGCTCCAGCTGGGGTGAGCAGCTGAGACAAGAGCTGCAGTCATGGAGAGAACCGGCCAGGCCTGGACCCCTGCCAAATTAGAAACACTTCACTGAAATAAATATAGCTAACTCAGAGGGGAGGGAGGTGGTGGAGAGGCAGGGGAAAGAAGTCAGAGACAGAGAGAGGGAAAGACGAATGGGAATAATGATATAGATTGAATGTCAACCATGCTAAACCCATTTAGCAGACCTTTCTATGTCTGGAAAGACAGGGCACTTTGGAAAACAGTTACACTGGTTACAATAAAGGGGGAGGTGGAGGGGGAAGGAAATCTGTTGAGCTGGCAAGGAGCAGAGCAGAAGGGTAGAAGGAATCGGTTCAACACTGTCATCAGCAGCCCAGCTGTTAAATTATTATCATTGCATCATCCTAATGCTGTCAGACATTCACCAACAAGCACGGAATTCATGAACAAATAGGTCGAGACACTAACACACACTGCTCGCAAGCACACGTCTGGTTTTGGGACAAGAAAAGTGGCTCGAAAGTGGCTCTTAAGTTTTGGAGAGGTTTTGTTCTCATGAGCTATTAGGAAAAACCATCTATTAAAAAATCTGGTCCATTTCAAAACCTCTCATTTGAAACTTTAACTTCCCGCCCATTAGTTTACTTTTTTCAGGGGCGGAGGGGACCAGTAAACTTCTCCTCTTGTTCATTAATCACTTTAAGTAAATATCATTTGCCTTTCCAGCTCCTCAACTGCATCATGGACATGGTAGAGAAGACAAGGCGCTCTTTGACAGTGCTGCGCCGCTGCCAGGAGGCCGACCGGGAGGAGATGAATCACTGGATCCGGCGCTACAGTGACGTGGAGGAGATGAAAAAAGGTGGGAGCAACGGACAGCACTGCCTTCCTCCTCCTCCTCTTCCTCCTCCTCACCACAACTCCTCCTCCAACACAGCTAGCAGCAGCGAGTCACTGCCCGTAGGAACTTCCTCGGCTGCTGAAAGGCAGACAGGCAGACAGACAGGTAGACAAACACACGCAGGGTATGTTTGGCAAAGCAAAACACTCACAGCAAGGTAGGGCTTACTTAAAATGCTGGAAATGCTGTAATATATCAATTTAGACACAGAGAGTCAGTCAGATGATGATATTTACAGCAGATTTACAAATTTTAGCTCACACTGTGAGGCATACAAAAAATCTCCTTGCAACATCCTGGATCTTTAACCAGCTGATTGCACCCTTATGTCGACAACATGCTCATTCGTAATTAAGATTTGTATTCACTTCTAGCTCCCATATTCCACTTCCTTCCCACAAATAGTTGGAGAAAGTCTATGGCAGCCTGTTTACTGCACTGATGTTGCCACATACATACATACATACATACCTTTTTATCAATTCCAAAAATAGAACTGGAAACTGTAGGGCAGTCATGGATGGATGTTTGTTCGAGCAGATCAACAGTTTGTCACCGTGTGCGTGCAATCAATACTGAGTGTGAGCCTGCGTGTGTGTTTCAGAGATCCATCGAGACTTCTTACACAGGCCTCCCTCAGGATACCTCCCAGAAGAAATCTGGAGGAAAGCTGGTAAGAGTCAGGCGTCTTCTTTCTTCTTCTTTCTATTGTCTCCGTGATTGACCTCACACAGACTAACAAAACACACACACACACAAACACTGTCGTCATTCTTCATGGCCCTCACCCCGGCTGCAGACAGACAGAGCAGAGGCCTTACAGCTGTAGGTCCATCAGGCCAGAGGATTGGACGTCCTCTGTGTCATTAGGATAAATGCCCTCCATCTGTCACCACCATGAAAGGCCACTGCAGTTAAAGCTGCAGTGAAAATGCAGTCAGTGGGCCTACGGTAGGCCGCGGCAGCGCAGCACAGCACAGCACAGCACAGCACAGCACAAGGTGGAGTTTTAACTGGTCTCCATCATCGGGAGCACTTGAATTTTTATCCCACTTTTTCCACTCACATATATTACACAGACCTTTGACTGAAGGGAATAAGAAACAAACTGCTGAGATATAGAGACAGAAGAAAAAGAAAAAGAAATCCAAAAAAAGCTTTATTTTTGGCTAATTTTGCCAAAGGGAAGCAGGTGGGAGCGTTGCACCGCATGGGACCTGCATGTTAGATAGAGCCCGTCCCGGGAGTGGTCTGGTTCAGCCCTTGTTCCACCTCAGTCCCAGCACCATTATGCTGCACTCATACTCCAATACCCTGTGGAGGAATAGATGCTGCTGCTGTCTGCAAAATACTGTGCTGCATTTTCACCGGCAGCAAAAGGCTCTTTTAATTGCAGTTGTTTTTCATACAGGTACTACAAGCATCCCGCTCTCCCCAGCACTAAAGCACCTCCAAAACAAGCAGGGTGAGTAACATATCTCACTCCCAGCATCTCACCTCCAATGTTTGTGTGCATGTATGTGCATATGTGTCAGCTCTATCTCAGCAGCCAGGTAGTCTGTGCTGATGTAGCTGTGGCACCTCTTGCTTTTTTAAAATTAAAAACAGACACGCGTTCTCTGGTCTGGTTCACATTGAGAGACTGCATTGCTTTTGAAAAATAAGATCTGAAGTGTGAAAAAGCAGACAGAAATAACACATCTCAGGGACTTGCTAAATCCCTGCAGAATTAAAACGTTAATATTGCTGCCCCCGTGTTTTCCATTAAGTGCTAATTGCCCCAGCATCTGCTATGCAGTCTCCTTGATAAGAATTAATTAAATTTGCAAACTAATCTTAGTGGTGCATGCATTAGGCCAGATAATTGAGAAGCTTGGAATAATGCAGATAGTGTTTGCAAGGTAGAAAAGAAAGAAGGAGGAGGAGGAGGAGGGGAGTAAGGGGGGAAAAAAAGGAGTAGGAATAAAATGAAGGTAGTGAGGGAATGACGGGATGTGGGACAGCATAGACACATGTGTCTTAAGTGTAACTATATGTGTACAGTGTTGACAGAATGCAAACTTTTTTTAGCACAAGAGCGCTGAATTCAAACAAGCTCACGCAGAGCTCCATGCACACGCTGCCATGTGCATGTACACAGCAGCAAAGTGTGGATAAGGCTCCCCCTCACTCCCTATCTTTTTGCACAGTAGTTTGAAACAACTGGAGTGGAGCGGCGAGGAAAAGTGACAGTTATTTTTGAGTTTCCCTTCAAACAAACACTGACTGGAGGAAATGGGGAGCAGGGGAGAGAACTGCGTCGCGTAACCCACCTAGCAATCCACTTTAGGGTGTCATTTGTGTCTTTATGCGTGTGTGCACGTTGCTATAATTGGCTCATGTGGGTTATCTGGAGAAATAATATTCAATGTATGAAAATGTTGCTGTCTTAGCTGGTAGAAAATATGTTAGAGGAATTCACATCTTGTCATCACAACATACCACATTAGCATTTGAATGCTAAACAGTGTGTTTTTGGCAAACTATTTCCGAGGCGAATGAAGTCCTACGGGGAAAACATGTTGAGCGCTGCGAGGCCAGTAATGAAAGACCACAAAACGTAATCACTTCTGCTTCTTACTGAGAAGGAACTACAGGAAGTTTCTATTTTAGACTGCCATCTGGAAAGGACTCTACCCACCTGCCTGTTATAAAAACAAAGCCTCCTTACTCATATGGTGGACTCCTGCTGGAAAAACAAAAGACCATGTGATGAAGCCTACATTGTAGGAAGTCATCCGGTGGAGATATGAGTGCCGGCTGCTGGGGAAGATTATTCGCCCTTTACTGTATACTCTTGTCAGTTTCTGGTAAAACTGTTCTCATGATAGGGTGACAATTCATTCAGGGTGCTTGATGAACAACCGAGTTGGTGACATCTGCTGTTGTCAGCTCTGAAAATGATTGTGACCAGACGTGTTTGAATAAATTATTGAAGTCTGGTTTCTTTTCTTTTTTTTCACACTTTTCCTGGCATAGTTTTAAATCTCGGATGATGTACATCTGTTTGCCGCGTTACAACAAGAGGGCAGCTTAAAGAGCCTTAATAAAGGATGACAGACAGAGCAGGCTGGATGGGACGATGGCCATAAGCACTAACACCTCTTTCTCTCTCTCTCTCTCGGTTTCTCTCTCAGAGGAGGCAGTGAATGAGGTGAAGCGACAGGCGATGTCGGAGCTGCAGAAAGCAGTGTCAGATGCTGAGAGGAAGGCTCATGAGATGATTTCTGCCGAGCGCTCTAAAATGGAGAGGGCACTGGCCGAAGCCAAGAGGCAAGCCTCTGAGGATGCGCTAACAGTCATCAACCAGCAGGAAGACTCCAGTGAAGTGAGTATCACAGACCCCCTACCGACATATTGCCTCATCTTCCTCTCATTGGATCTTTAAATTTCTCAGTCACTCATCAGCCTCTTTGTTTCAAGGCTTTCTTGATCCATTACCCTTCGCTCCACTCCCCTTACCTTGCATTGTGTAATCCATGCAGCTGGCTTCTCTCGGTTTGGTGCAGCAGCATGTTGTCATCATTACCGCAGAAGCAGTCCAGTTGTCTGTGTAAATAAAAGCAGACAGACCCAGATGGTTGGAGCAGAGTGCCAGGCTGAGGCCATTACTGATCAGTTGACCACCACCTGCTGGTAACACAAACCAGTGGCCTTGGACCAAGAATTAAATCCATAACATCGAATCCCCACGCAAAGAGTAGCAGACAAATTGTGGATGACACACACAAACTGGCTTATAAATGCCACTTAGTTTAGGTTTCAACATGTACAATGTGAGAAATTGGTTTAAAAATACAGTACATTTTGAACTGTAATACATTATTTTTGGTGAATAAAGTTAGAAAAATGTAAAAGCTGATGCCTTTGAGGAACACACCTACTGTGCAGTCTTGTGGTATAATATAGTTGTTGTTTTATTTTCATATCACCCGAACAGCACACTGTGTTACATTGTAACGATACTGTAATATTTTTGGAAAAATAACCTGCATATTAAAGTAATACAGAGGAGAAAAACATATTTCCTGCTGGCAAATCTAGAATCTTGTTGCAGCGTTAGGAAGTGTAAACTCTGCTTGGTTGGGTACAAAATAGACTTATTTTTATCGACCCACTCTCTCCCTACTGTCTCAACAGAGCTGCTGGAATTGTGGGAGGAAAGCCAGCGAGACGTGCAGCGGCTGCAACACAGCTCGCTACTGTGGCTCCTTCTGCCAACACAAAGACTGGGAGAAGCACCACCACGTCTGTGGTCAAGGCCTTCAGGGGCTGCCAGGGGGCAGCAGTGTCCCTCTAGGAACCCCCTCCTCCAGCTCCTCCGCCTCCTCCAGCGCGCCCCCAACTCACTCCGAGGGCACTCCTCCAGGACCCCTGTCACTCGCAGCCCAGAGCAGTATTGCGGGAGGGGCCGGCAGCGGCAGCGGAAGTGTTTCTGCCAGCCCCAAAGAGAGCAGTTCCAGCAGTGCCTCTCGTTCCACAACTCCAGCCACCCCCGCACTACTGGATGCCACCTCTCGCTGACGTCTGACCTTCGTCCCTTCCCTGCATACCGAAGTGACAGCGCTCACACTCCACACAAAACCAAACTGAGGAATCTTCATCGCAAACTGCTCCAGTCCCCTCCTTCAGCTCTTATTTCCCTCATATCCCGATCTTTAACATCTTCTCTTTAACCTGATGATGGACTTATTTCCTCACCTTCCTCCAGAATACTTTCTCTTTCACAGCCACAGATACAAAGATTGTGGTCTGGGGTTCAATGTAGTGTAAAGCATGACGAGTGCAGTGTCTCCTTTCTCTGTTGAAGAAACATATCAGATGTGTTTGCTGAGAACATGAGCTTTGACTTGAAGATTTGCCCTCAGTAACGTAAGCATGGTAAATAATGTCCACTATAAGGGCTGTGAGGAGGCAGCATCAATGGGGGATGACTAGGCTGATTAGCACCTGGATAGAATTTCCCTTTAATTTAGCACCAATGAGATGAGCCCTGAGATGTGCACTAACAGTCCAAACAGTTCCCAGATGTGGGACTTTTTCTGGTATCCCATTGGAGAAAAGCAAGGAGCATAATACCTTTTTTGTTATTTTAGAGGGAAGGGGTAAAAGTTGGGATGCGATTAATTCCTCAGAAACACAGCTTAGTATTTATTAAAAGTTTCTTTCTGGCTTTAAGGGAAAACAAAGAGAAGTCCAAATATTCTAAATAAAGAATAATAGCGATGACGCTGACGCTGATTATGATAACAGTAATGATATGAAAAAAATAATTTTGAACTGCTAACTACCTTGCTAGCGAGCCAAGAAAATCTACACCGGACTCACCTCTCTGCACCATTATGAACCCAAATGATTTCAAAGATGAAAAATAACATGATCCAAACCTTTGTATTACACTGCCAAAGTGAGTAAGTAAGCGATAAAGAGAAGCACTCATCTTGTAACCAAACACAAAGCAACATCACCTCCTCAGCAGATAAGCCAGCCCTGAGACGTCCGGGCTGCAGAGGAGCTGCAAAACGGAACCCAGAGACAGCAAACTGTGACCTGCTTTGATGTGCAGCTGCCTCCTGCAGTCTGGATAAAAGTACAGCGATTCCTCAGAGACGGCCCAGACTAGTGAATATGGACAATGCTCTGAACTTACCTACAAGAAAGACTTAATGAAATAGATGGAAACCCTACAAAAGTGTGTTTTTGTTAAAATGGTAGAGAGGACAAAGAGGAACGAAAAAAGCTACACAGCCTCAAAGGAGACGATGGTGTGTACATGGCAAAGGAGCTGCCAAAACAGAAAAAAAAACCTCAACACAAGCTTGAAAACATTGTCCAAGATGGCATTACAAACTATGGAGACACGTGGAAGGATTGTTTGTAAGTTTTTGTTGTTTTTTGTTTTGTTTTTAATTTACGCTCCACAACGAGGAGATCTTTGAAGGAATTACCTTTACATTCACTCCCTCCTTTTCCAAAGCATGATAAACACAAGACAGAGCCTAAAAAAGGGCGGTGTAGACTTTGTTCTCCTCTCTCTTTCTACCTCCCCTCACCCCTCTCCTCCCTTCTGCGTTCTTCCCCGACTACTTGACTCACGTGTGCCCTACCCCTCCGCTGGCTTTGGACAGAGAGCCACAAAGCAAGTCCCACGGGTAGGGCTGAACCCGCTTGTAGATATTGTTCCTCTTTTCATTTTTCAATAATGTCTCTTGTTGCTGATGTCCACACGTGCTGCCCTTGTGTATATCCAGAAAGACGGATTTGTGTTTTAGTTTTGCTACCTTTCACTTTCCTCCTTTGAGTTCGGGTTGAGCAGTGAAGACAGAGCAAGGACGCTTATGTTTATGAGAGGAAGCCCTGCATTGTACTTATTGTTTGATTTGTTGAATCTATATCAATGAGATGGAAACCCCTCTTGTAGAATATTTTGTATTGCTCGCATTGTAAGACAGTGAGAGGACGGAGGTGCAATATGAAGAGAATTCAGCTACTGAATGGAACCTCAGCAACTGCCCATAGGGTGTCATATAATATAGATGCATATAAATATATTTAAAGTAACATCAGTAACTTAATGTGAATGTACATAGTATTTAAAGAGGTCCAAAAATGTGTTTGCCAAATAACAGAAACCTTTAAAGTTTAATGTCCAGATTTTTTTTTTCACAGTACATTTGTTTCTAAAATTGATCAACTGTTTTTTTTTTCTCTCATACAAGTTAAACACTTTTCAATTTTCATTCAAATCAAAGTGTCATGTGACCCTGAGTGGAGGAAACTGTTGGCAACAGTGGCAAAACAGCCTGCGTCCTGCAGTAGGTGACTCAACAGTGTGTATTAATAGAAAGGCTCAGTGGTAACTCAATTAGATTTTTTTTTCCTCATTTCCACACCAATTTTTGGAAATGTCAAACTTGACACATCACGTCAAGCGCTTCGTTTCTTACCAGCCGTTTAGCTCCAGCGCCCCTGTAGTGATCCTCTCTCTCTTGGTCCTCATCAATCTGTGTGCATGTGGTTAAGAGTGTTTGTTTCTCCCATGGTGCAGGATTAAGTGATACGCCAGTGTTAAGCTACAGTTCATGACAAATCTAATTTGATACCCAATCTTTAAAATGTTGCTCTTAACTCCTCGCTGCTTATTGTTCATTTGTAAAGATACAGTTTGAGTATAAGCTGCTGACTTGGGGGGACGGGGGGCAGGTCTTTAGTTTCAGGCCAAGAGAGTGGCACGACTTCTTTCGCTCTTTTTTTTCTTTTCCAAGCTTTCCCACACGCCCCAGCAATAAGGTTAACACGAGAATACTAAACAGTCACAAAGCCTTGACAAAATGTGTGTGCATATTTTATATTGATCATTGTGTAGCTTACATGTTTGGCCTCCTTTGCTTGGACCAAAAGGGGAAAACAAAGGGTAACTTTGTTTTTGCAGTTAGGGCATGGGAAAACAAAAACTCATTGTTGCTTTTTAGTTTTTGTTGGATTGATTTTTTTTTGACTATCTGAGACCATATTTCAAATGACATAAGCTGCAAGGTACCCCTTCATTCGTGTGTAGCATTTATGTATGTGTGCTAGAATTACCATGTTAAGGCGCTGACCTCAGCCTATTTTCTTTTTCTGTGACTTGTTCCTTTACCCTGATGTCAAATTCCTCCACTACTACCACAAACCACTGCTCACAACCCTCCCTTCACACTAGCTACCTCCTGTGACCATACAGCTAACCACCAGGAGAGGTTGACCTGGACTTTGAAAAGCTGGGTTGAGAGCAGACATGGACACACACACATGCACGCTCAAAAGTCATCATAAAAGGAAAAAACGTTGTAGGGAACTGTCTTTACTCATAATGTTTAAATCTAGTTATTCCTATCAGACCCTAGTGTTTTTCTTTTTCTTTTTTAAAAACACATCCCACCAACAAAACTGATACTGCTACAATTTAGTAACAGGCACACATGCAGTCAGACCTCCGTATCACCAAACCGATCAGAGAATTGACCATGACATGCCATTTGTTGTCCAAAACCAATAAAAGCACAGACCAAAGTACTCCTGATTTGCCATAGTAGGTTCTGAAATGGTGTGAATCAGCAGACCGGAAGTAATAAAGGTTAGAGCTCAGCTACACCAGTTAACCAAAGTGTCTGAAATACACACGCTCAGAGCCCAGGAGTGAAGGCCGCCCTCAATGAACCGGCTGAGTTTCAGAAGTGTAGAATTATTATTCAAGCAATCAAAGCGCTTGTTGTCTACATACTGAAAAGTGCTTCTGTAAAAATAATAGAAGCCTCTCCTTTCAAACAGCCTACTGATTGCGTGTTCTTACAGTCACAAAGCCTTGCAGAGATAAAAATGAATGCATGGTGTGTGTGCGTGTGCGTGTTTTTGTAAGTCTTTTTTTCTTTATGTCTCTGTACAAACTACTTGAAACCTTCAGAGCTTTAATGAAACATCCCAGGCAGCGTACAGTGGCACATTGATTCACAGTATGTAGCAGCAGCTTTTTTGCAGTACAGTGACACGTTTTTCTATAACATCCACATCCACGCAACATTGGGGCGGCAGTTCCGTTCATCTTTCGAGCGCGCTGCGTGTGTGTGTGCCTCCATGTCTGTGAGTAAGCCCTCAAATAAACGAAACAAAGCCAAACCCAACAGACCATTATAAATGACCAAAACACAACCAAAAGCTACAACCATCTCAGTTCAGTTTCACTTTGGTTCTAATTTTTGTGTTATGTCCCAGCAGTAGAGAACGTCAGCTGTGATTGATTGTGTGAGATATGAGACTGCAGTTCAAATCTGCACAGGAAAGAGCAAAATTGTCCTTCACTCCTCCTGGGTTCAGTGGACAGTAGGATACAGAAGATCAGCTGGGGTAATGAAACAAATGCAATTAGTGCATTAGTGCTGTGGTATCATTTACTTTTGTCTGTGAAGATATTATATATGGCAAACGCATAAGGGCTCTGCTGTTGTGAATACCATCCAAGGGTCTCCAAACACTTTGCATCGGCCATGTGTCTTATTTGTTTAACTATGTACATGATATGGGCAAAACACATGTTTAGAGAAGACAGATATTAGCAGGTTGGCGTTTGTTCCTCCCAATTCCAACCAGAGAAGCTTCAAAGCTCATCAGATGTGACGCTGACTTGTCCTTCCTGTGAAACAGGCTCCAATATATAGCTACAGTAGAAAGCTAAGGTGGCAAACAGTGGATACAGCACTTGTTTTCCCAAAAGCCATGGCTCAGGATGGTCTTGTTTTTATCTTTACATAAACTGAATAAAGGTTTATGGTTTTTTATGTGTAGGGAAGCATTCTATACTGTAATGTGCAATACATTATTACAGAAAAACATGTTTCTGTAGGAAAGGATGGCGCTTTGAAGATCTTTTCCCTTTTGTTTAAT
>VUQG01011944.1:10647-24643 GCA_015106755.1 Etia nguti
TGCTTTTATTCTTACTATCTGCAGTTTTTACACGCTTACGTATACACACGCAGTTACTGTCCCTCCATTTAGAAAGACAGAGGTGTCAGAGTGAACTTTGGATGTGGCTTCTACATTCAACACGGACGCTCTAACAACTCAAATCCCGACGCTAATGTCGTCATCGGTTTTGAATAAATGTAATTTTTAAAAATTAAATTTATGTATGCTGTATGCATTTTGTCCATTCCTAGTTTATGAGTCTACACCAGTCATATCTCACAGCGCTATGAGTTCTGATTATGAATCATTCAGACCAATGTAAAATTTTCTGTTTCTCTTTTTATTGAATAAACTCTGGCCAAAAGAGCCAGTGAGACAAAATCCAAAATACTGTCTTTAGTTATTAACATTTGAAATGATGAAGGCACTTGAAAAGTAACACAAAATTAGCTGCCTTTCCAGAAAAACACAAAAACTTTTCAGAAATACGGTTAATAAGGTTTTGTGAGTGTACAAAACCCTGTTCACTCTTTCAAAATCCAAAATACGGTCTTTAGTTATTAACATTTGAAAATGATGAAGTAAACAGGCTTCTAGACTTCGGATTGGCCAACATGTCTACACAGTTCGGATTTGGCATGTTCTTGACAGCGTTTGACTTTGTTTTTGCGTTTACATGTGGACGGAGATATTTTTTCAAAACTGCAGGTGTGGACAGGATTTTCTTTTTTTTTAAAACAAAAACTGGAAAACTCAGTTTTCAAAAATACCCATGTACGTGTGGAGATACAAAAAAAGGGCCTTAAAAAGATGATGGATTTCAACAACTCAGAGGTTTTTAAAGGAGATCAACTTGCAGCTATTGTTCACTTGTTTAAAATGTGGTCACGCCGCTATTTCACATAATAAAAACTCCTGATAGAAGAAAAAAAAAGGCAGGAAAGTGTCAGAAATCAACTGATGGCAAAACTGAAGGTTTGTAGGGCAGCAGGACATGGGACTCTAGATGCATTAGTGGAAACTGGATCAAGTGTTCTCTTTTAGGAAAGAAAACAAGGCCATGGTTTTAGGTGAGCCCAGCACAGCAGCAGTTCAATTATCTCTGACAAAACAGCAGTATTTAATGTCGTGGGAATAATCATGACAGTAATCGCAACAAGCAGTTCATGCTTGCTTGACCATGAGCTTATTCTTAGGAGAGAGAAGCTAGTTAACGTAGGTTACAAATATTAGAAATTAGTCCCTCTAGATATGTGAATTTGTGCATTTTTCAAACATTGAGTTATAAGCACTTCTCGCTCAGTGCTGCTTTTACAAGTTTTACAAGCTTGTGGTACCAAAGCACCCTGTAACCCAGTGATCCAAATCATAGCATAGAGTAATATAACTACTGAAAACACATATAAACAGTACTGTGAAAAAGTCTCGAGCTGTCCCTCGTTTCTTTACATTGTTGTTTCCAAGCAGCAAGACTTTCATTTACTTTTTAAAGTGGTCTTCAGCAATAGTTCTCCAGGCTTTCTGAAGGTCTTTAAAGCTTTTCTTTGGACACTGGCTCCATTTTCACTCATTTTCAATCCAGTCCTGGTACCTGACCATTTTCAGAGGAATGTTTTTTGTATGTTTTATAAGACGCATAACACTGACCTGTGTTTCATTTAAGTATAATTTCTACCACCTGGCTAAAGGGTGAACCAGTGTCAGTCAACCCATAACACGCAACTTAGCAAAGAACCAGTTTTAAACTGTATCTTTGTTATTAGCAGCCTTTTACAAAAGCACAGTTTATTCCAATTTCTTTAGTTAAATCTATTAAAAATGCCAAAGCTCAACAGACATAAAATTATATTTTTGCACCTACAAGGTGATTCCCAAGGAGCTATTAGCTGAAAACTCATGCATATTCCAGCATGGTGTGCAGCGTGCCCTTTAAAAAAATTTTTTAAAAGCAGTAGAAATCAGATAATATGTATGAGAGGTAACGAATAATAGATATTGACTTGTAAATAACCTGACATGAATAACTTGAGCTTATTATATAATATTATACTACGGTTTATTTCAAACTAACTATGCAGCTCAATCACTTCCTCTGGACAATACCTAAAGTCCTATACTATAAAGACAGAACACATTTTGGGCTCAGCATGGAAGAAAGGGAGATGGAAAATGTAAAAGTGAGGTCAGAGGTCAAATCTGACCTGATATTTGGATGCAAACTATAATGTAATATTTAGAATCCTTATATACCAGCATCATTTCCTAAATGTTGCCATTACAAGCAAAGGCAGTCAAATTCTAATCATAGTTTTAAAGATGATAAAAGACATTTTATGAAAGTTTGAACTTATTTGACCCTGAAAAAGAGGTAAGAGGTCCAAAGTAATGTGATGTTTAAAATCCACATATTCATTGTATCATTTTATATGAGTGAATATATATATATTCATATATATATATATGAGTGAATGGGTTAAATGCAGAGAGGAATTTCCCCACGGGGATCAATAAAGTATACATTATTATATGTTGCCAATCGCAGTAAGAAACAGCCATCCATTCGCTTCCGTCAGGGTCGCGGGGGGCACTGGAGCCTATCCCAGCTGTCTTAAGGCGAGAGGCGGTGTACACCCTGGACAGGTCGCCAGTCTGTCGCAGGGCTAGCACATAGACAGAGACAACCATTCGCGCTCACATTCACTCCCGCATTCACACCTATGGGCAAGGGCACGGTGCTAACCACCGTGTTCACCGTCCTGCCCCAGTAAGAAACATAGTTTTAAATTCTCTGTATCTTCAGATCAATCTATTAATCTTGAAGGAGAGGTCAAACGGCCACATATGACATGTTTTAAATCTTTATACGGCATTTCATTAACATCTGTAATATATTAAATATGTTTTCTTTTCAACATTTTTTTAATCAGTAATTTTCGCTCTGTCAGTATTTCCTCTTTGTCACGTTCCAGTTTAACTGATCACCTCAGTTATGTCTTGTGTTTTTACTTTGACCGATATGCTGAAAAGGACAGCTTTTAGAGTCCTTGGGTTTTGTAAAGCGTCATCCATTCTCAATTACTTTACACAACAATGAAGACGGAGTTCCACCTTTACCAAACAGCACAAAAACATCTCACCCTGAAGATTAATTATATTCCGAAATGGGTTTTCTCAGAAAACACTGAAAAGCTGACCCTTTAAAGCAATTGCTGCTTTTGAAGTGGTTCAGTGCACCATCCATAATGAATTGTACTGTGAGGGACATGACAAATGGATTTTCCTGTGTCTTTTGTGGTAGTGTTCGACATGTTGAGATGTGTAAGAGGGCTTGAATCAACACCCGAAAAAGAAAGAAAGGGCAGCTTGGTTCTGCATAACATAGTGTTGAACCAAAATGACTCACGCACTGCTAGGGACGTGGGATGAGCTGAAACACATCGCAGACCTGCAAAAAGAAGAATGACGCAGTGTAATTATCTATTCATATTGGAGGCTGAGAGGGAGTCTGAGGGTGGATGTTTGGCAATCACGCATCTCAGTGTTACGCTGACAGTTGTATAATGCTTGAAAGGATAATCAATTCATCCTAGCATTGTTGCTTTGTTTTAGCAGTTACTCCAAACTAGCTGGAGATAATTCATCTTATTGAAAGCATATTGAAAACAAACAAAAAAAACATGTTGTAAGAAATTCAATTGTATTCGGATCATATTTAACTTGAATCTGTCACTGTTACACAACTGAATGTAAAGTCTTTGTTTTCCAAACAAGCTCTGAATGAAGAAGGGAACAAAGCAATGCCCTAAACCAGGGAAAAGTAACTTACAATGCTTTTATAAGCAATCTGCCTCTTCTCATATATGTTAATGTGTCACAGTTGGATCAATGTTAAACAAAGATATCCCGAATAACTGCAAAATGCAGTTTTTAAACTTGCCTGGCGCTGTGTGAAAAAGTAATTGCCTCCATTTTTTTTATTTTTTTGTTATATCTTCCATAAAACTGACACTTCTTTTCATTAAAGGAACATCATACCAAGAGTTAAACATGGTGGTGGTAGTGTGATGGTCTGGGGCTGCTTTTTGCATTTTTTTTTTATTTAGTCAGGTTATCTTTTTCTATGAACTAAAATATTTGTTTGATGATCTGAAACGTGTGACAAATCTGAAAAAAAAGAAAGAAATGAGGAAGGGCACAGATATTTTTCACAGCACTGTAAGTATGTAGGAAAAAAATGGTGAGTGACTGCTGTGGCTGTGATTTCCTGCCTCGTAAAATTTTGTACTTCAGCAAGTTAATTTACTGAAGTGGATGAAAATGGCTATAAAACTGCACCAAATTAGGGCTTGCTTAAGGAGCTGGATTTGGATCTATGTATAATTACATTAGTGAAGAAACTTTTTGAACAATGACCTTCAGCCGGAAAAATAACAGCAGTCAGGAAGTAAGTGTAAGTGTAAGTGTAGGAAGGGTTTTGCAAAATCTCAACAGCATTTGAGAGTAGTCACAGGGGTATCAATCAAACCAGATAAGCCGCCCTTCAGAGAAAGGTGATTTTTGCTGCAAACATACATAAAAGTATAGTACATAAGGCAAAAACATAGTCTGTACAATTCTAATGACTTTGGAAGTCAAAATTTGGTTTAGCCACCTTGATTCATCAGTATAATTTGAACTCTCTTCTTTAAGCTTTAATGTAATTTATAATTTGTAAATAAACTTCAGGAGTAGTTCTCCAGGTTTCTAGAAAAACATTCCAAAGCTCTTTCAAAGTTACTGCATATTGTTCATCTCTGAAGGTAATGTCAGACTGCTTCAATAACACTGAGCTTTAGGCCCTGGGAAAGTCAATCCATCACTGATAATATTCCATTTTTTGTTTTCCCATCCATCCATCCATCCATCCACTCATCCATCCACAATAGTTGCCTCAATATACTTTAAAACGTGAGGTAAAGATCCTAAAATAATAAACATAGAAACACAGATAACCCCAACTATCAGATTACCCAGAGTAAGCAAGCGCTTTGGCGACAGCCCATGCAAATGGATTTATAAACATTAGTGACACGCGAAGCACAAAAAGCATGTCTTATATTTTGCACTTGACATTAAAATGAACCAGCTGCCCTGTGTTTAGAAAACAGCACAACCTTTGTAACTCAATTGTAAAACTAATCACATCTATGAGTGCTATCTGGGGGTTGCACAAACATGTGATTTTGCCCTGTTTAGTAAATCTGGCCCTAAATTGCTGTCTAAATACAAACGCCCAGTCCTCTCTCTACCCAGACAGCTCCTCCAGCTCTTCCAGGGGATGCTGAGGTGTCCCCAAGCCAGTTGAAAGACAGCTCTTCAGCATGTCACAGGTCAGTATCATGGTCCTGGTACTATCTGCCCTCCTGCACCTTTTTTTTTCTTCCTTATTCCTAACCCTTTTTCTGACTCTGGCTCTCTTTTATTTTTCTCAGCCAGATGAATCCCTGGAGGTCATTTCACTGATCAGCCTTGGGCTGAGCCTTCAGCTGCACACCTGTTCCCTTGCTTCTCATCAAGTGCTGTGTGAATTTATGGACTGATTATTCCACTCATTCACTGCCAGATGATAGAGCTACATTGTTGTCAGACTTGGATTTAGGAAACTAACTATTACTTTGTGCTTGATCAGGTACTTACCTTGATTTCTCAGTGCTTTGGACCTGCCCACCTGGATAGTACTTGTGCTTTGAATTTTGGATTCTGTTTTTGGATTTCCGTCTAAGAGACAGAGACTGGTTCCCACAGATACTTACCTGCCTGCTCACTCTCCACTGCACACCCACACACTCTCACATTCATTCTGAGTAGTATCACCAAGAAAAGTTTATTTTTTAATCTCAACTTGTTTGCAATAAACATCCTTAACCTTTTCTCGCTTCCCGGTCCAGTTTGAGTCCATTAAACTCAGTAAATCATGACAGTCTGCCCCAAGGTCTCCTCCCTGTGGATTTTTTATTCTGACTTCAAAATGTACCATCTCTTTCTACCACAGTTGAAATTTCACTTAGTTCCTGGTCTAGTTTTTAGATCACTTTAGCATGGCATGTTTTTAAAATACAATCAAAGTAAGCACAAGTAAGCAATACCATATTACTGTAGATCATCAAAAGACTTGGCCTGTTCAATGGCTTTCATAACAGTGGTTGTTTCTCAGTATTTTCCCCATAGTTTCTTAAGGAAATGAGTAGAGGCAGAACTGGTCTCAGAAGGCTATAGCAGAGGGCAGGGATGTATGTCTTAAGCCTAATAGTAAGAGATGTTACAGCTGAAAAATACAATATACACAGAAAATATTGGTGGCTAGTAATCACTGTTATTTATTACTCAACATCTGAAAATAAGAAACCTTACTGTAATTTACAAAATGATAAAACTAGCAGACAGTGCTGTTTGCATTTTTCACATATCTGGCGATCAATCTTATGTAATGTGCTTTCTTATTTTTTGTAATAGATTTAAAGGCTAGTGGTTCTGAGAACTATTCATTTCATTAGTATCTGCTTTACTGATGACCATCTCTGGAACAAAGTATATGCGTGTGGAATAGATGAAGAACAGCTTCAAGGTGAACCAGTTTTCCTTGGGATGCACACCAATGTGTTGCCTGTGTCAAATATGGCTGACAGCTGGGTACATCACAGTTATTCATAGCACGTGTGAGCGTGTGTGTATATGTATGCAAGATTGATAACTCATCACATTTCCTGTCATAGTCTAAATGTCACCTCTGCAGCTCGCAGTGATGAATGCAATCATGTGGCTGGTTCATCATTTGCAGTGTTCATTTCCATGTAAATGTTTGTCAAAGTGTTCACACACATACACAGAAGGAACAGTTTAAAGATCGAGAGATTGAGAATCATCATACAACACTGGTCACTGACATGGCTGTTCAGAACAACAACATTTTGGATACATGCACAGTGATGTCAAAATGAAAGGTTTTTACAGGACTTTATGCAGTCCCGAGAAAAACTAATTATACCCCACGACTCGGTAGCTTGTAGAATCACCTTTAACAGAAATAACTTAAAGCAATCATTTTCTGTATGACTTCATCAGTCTCTCAAGTCATTGTGGTAAAATATGGCGTGCTCTCCTTTACGGTGGGGCTACAGTTCATTGAGGTTTGCTGGTTTTCCTACCACAGCATTTCAGCTCGGTTGAGGTCTGGACTTTGGGCCATTGCAATTCCTTGATTCTTTTTCAACCACTGTGCTTTAGATATGCTTAGGGTTATTGTCATCCTGTAGTTTGGTTCTAGCTTCAGCTGTTGGACAGTTTACCTCACATTTTACTCTAGAATATTTTGACAAACAAACAAGTTCCAAGTCCTGTGACTGAAAAATAAGCTCAAATCATAATTTCTCCACCACCATGCTTGACAGTCGAACTATGTGCTGATATGTTGTATTTATTTTTTTGCCAAATGTGGTGCTGTGCATTATGGACAGACATCTCCCCTTTGGTCTCATCTCTCCAAAGAACATTGTTGCAGAGGTTTTCTGTTTTGTTCAGATTCTGCTAAGTAAGCCTAACCCATGCTGTCATGTTCTTTTTGAAAATGAACAGATTCGTGGCAACTAGCCATAGTAAAGAGACCTCTGGTAAATGCTAAATGTCTTTACCGTAGCTTGTCTCGTAGCTGATAACTACTGTTCTCTTCTGGGCCAAATTGGCAAAGTAAAGTGATGCACAGCGATGTTAAGTTCCACTACATTCCTTTATGGAGGAGGCAAACACAGTGTAGCTACTTCTATCAGTATGATCTCACAGAGGGCATAGAATACATACTGCTAACTACTGCTAGCACACACGCAGAGCAGAGGGGGCAGTTCCAACATTGGACATACGTCACACATTATCCATCAAGCTACCTTCCTAAAGAATAAGACTGCCTTTAACTATAGGTGTTTTCCTGGCAACCCTTCCACACAAGCCATACTTATTCAGTCTTTTTCTAACTGTGTATGTAATCTAACTGAGGCCTGTATTGTCTGAGGTGTATCACATTTTATTTATTTATTTTACATGACTAAGTTACTAAAGCAATAGTTCAGTATTTTGTACAGTGCACTTATTTGCCTTCTTGCCAAGGTCTGAATGAAAAGATCAAAATCATGCTCAATATGTACAAATATGGAACTTGAACTGGCAAACAGCTTAGCACACACTGCAACCAGATAACTCCCTGGAGTATCCATCTTTTGCCTGGTGAACTTGTGATACCCTGAAGAAGTAACTGCAGTTGGCCAAAAATATTTTTTACTGCACAACACCATAAACTACATCAGGACCAAAATAGTCATAAAAAGATGGTTATTTATATTTCTTTGCCTTCTTCTTAGAGTACATACAGCACCAAATAGTGGGAAGTGCAGCAGCAAGAAACCAGAGCAGGCATTAATTACAACACACATGACATTGATTAAGTCATAAAATGCATAAAAGAAATACCTGGGATGACGCTGGGTAGCACAGTGGCTTGTAGATGCACAGTGGACAGATCCACTTTCTTAACAGCTTGTTCAGGTGAGGGTTGTGGGCATCTGGAACCTATCCAGCTGTAATAGGGCAGAAAGCGGGTTACACCCTGGACAGCTCGCCAGTCATTCTCATTTACTAATTAGTTGTGTAGAAGTACTTTAACTATGCTGACCACTAATGTGGGCAGAGTTAGCTGATGATCCAAGCTTGACTTTGTTGTCTTTCTGAACTGGTGCAATGTTATGTTGTTGAAAGACCTTTAGAAATGCTAGCAGATGATTTTCACATTAATAACTCAATAACTTCAGGCTTGCTGTTTGCCCACCTTTATAAGATTAGACTACAAGATTGTATTTCTGCTCTAGGAATAACTTTGCTGATTTACTGACTTTAATTTACCAACTGCATCTGTTTGAACCCTTTGCCTTCTTACCCTTCTCCAACATTGGACTGTTTTTCTTTACTGCTTGGTGCAGTTTCCAACATTGCCTCGATTCCATTTTAGCTGCCTGGGGAAAGCTACTGATGCCTGCTGGGGGGAAAAATGCTATCCTCTTCCTTTTGTGTTTTAAGCCTTCATTCTTTTGTAGCCTGTGGCAGTCAGAATTGGACTGTGAAAGTGAGGCTTTAAGGAAGCCCATCAAAAAGCCGCAATGGCGTCGTTATTTTCCAGCCATTTAATTGTACAAACATTTACTACATAATGACTCCTTAAAGCAAAAAAGTTTGTCTACTTTAATAAACGAGCAGACCACAACTTGTTACAGAAAAAAAGGCAACTCACGGGCAAGAAGACAAAGACAGAAAAAGTATATCATCATTAGTAGTACGATCTTTCACACGGTGCAGAGTAAGCGCTTGGTATTTCCTTGCTAATTAGCAAGTTTACACTCATTTGTTGTGACTCTGACTGTTGATTGCCTCCAAAAGAGTCCATGAAAACTGTAAGAGGTAGAAGGTGTGATTGTGCATAAGAAAAAAAGTTTAGTTTGTTTCTTCAATGAGATACGAAAGTGAAAAGAAGTCACATTAATTGGAGTGCCCTACTTTACTTGATTCAGCAAGCAGCTCTAACACACATTTAGCATTAAAAATAAATGAATGAATCTGTCATTGTTAAGGCATTCAATAATATTGTGGATCCAATTTTGCTGAGGAGTAACGTGTATTTTCACTTTATGAAATCATTAATTTACTTAAATTACACAAAAGAACTGACCAACACTTTACAGTACTGTGCAAAACTGTGCATTTATTTATATTTTGCTAGGAAAATGGGACATAGGTGAAGTAATTGAAATGTGCGCCCATCAATCCATCCATTCATCAATTTTCCACCATTTGTGTGGGGCCAGGTCACAGCCCAGACCTCAGGCCAAGAGACCTAATCTCCCCAGGGTGTACTGGGTCTGCCCCAGAGCCTCGTCCTGGTAGGATATGCCAAAAACATGTCATCCATGAGGTGCCTAGAAGATGCCTGAACCACCTCAGTTGGCTCTTTTTGATGTGGAGGAGTAGCAACTCTACTCAGTTCTTCCGAAATCACTGAACTGAATGCATCTCTAATGCTCAAATAATAATCTAAGGTCTAATCAAAGGTCTTAAACCTGAACAAATGGCACAAGGTACAAATAAAGAACAAACAGAATAGGAATCTAGATAACAAGCCACATGGAACAAGAAAAGACATCTTGAAATAGGACAAAGAGAAAGATAGAATGTCACCCAAATATTAATATTACACAAGGACAACCCGAGAAATAGAAAATGCACTTTTAAATTATGGTTTTATTTATTATTGAAAAAAGCTTAACAAACCTGTCTGGCCATATTTGAAAAAAGTAATTGACCCCTACACCTAATAACTGGTTGTGCCAAGCTTGGCAACAACAACTGTGAACAAATGTTTACCATAACTGCTTATGAGTCTTTCACATCACAGTGGAGGAATTCTGCCCCACCCTTCTTTGCAGGATTGTTTTAATTCAGACACATTGGAGGCTTTTCGAGCATGAAAGGTATGAAATCAGAAGATCAGATTTGAATCTGGACTTTGACTTAGCCACTCGAAAACCTTTATTTTGTGTTTCACAAGCCATGCAGAGGTGGACTTGCTGGTGTGTTTCTAATCATTGTTCTCGTGCATGACCCAACTGTGTTTGAGCTTTAGGGCACAAACTGATGACCCGACAATCATGTTTCCATCAATTACTGCAAGCCATCCAGGTCCTGAAGCAGCAAAGCAGTCGAGATCTTTATACTACTACCATTATGTTGACTGTTGATATATTTTATGTTTATTAAAAACAAGAGGCTTAGTGGGAATCATATTCCTAGCTCAGCAGTGAAGAGTTTCTCTCTTCACTGCTGAGTAAAGACCATATATCATTTTCATTTGTTTTCTGCCAAAGACTGCGTATTCTTCATTTTTCTTTTCCGTATAAGAAAATCATAACCACTTAAAGTAAATGTTTACATTCTGTATGAATTTTATACCTCATAAGACATTGCACATGTGACACTCTTTTTTTCCTCATTTAGAAATATATTTACTTGATTCATACATAATCCCGTAAACATGATTAACTCAACAAGTATAAGTGTTATGATTCATACAATATATCTAAAGCAAATTATTATCTACGTTTTTTTCCCCATTCCTCTTCCATATGGATTTCATCTTGGTGGGACACAAATAGCTGCTTGCAAGAAATCAGAAGGGCAGTCTGGAATAATGTTAGAATGGAGATGGGGAAAATAAACGATTAAGCAGGACCGCACAGCAGGAATATGATTACATTATAATCAGGGAAATAGAGAAATAATTTAATAGATACTGCACTAAAATTCCAACATGTCTAAGGATGAATTAATGTTGGAAATAGGCTGGCATATATGTTTGCAGATTAAATATTCTATTTCTTGAATGTTTATTGTTACTTTCTGTTTTAGTGATTGCACCAGTGTCACTCTGTAGAATAAACTAGACCCTCTTCCTGCCTGTTCTCTCGTGGATCATGTCAAATTGCAGCCATAAACAACCCATTAAGTGACATATTTATCTGGGCCAATTCTGCTGGCTCCCTCACCCCAATTACTTTGCTGGTGGAATGTCTATTTTGGACCGCTTCACATTCTTTTACGCTCAAATCAATACTTCTGCAGAACCAGAAAGCTGTTCCATGTGCTAACGCTCTCTCTCTCCGCAGTACTTCACATGGTTTCCTAAATATGTTACATAAGATGAGTCCTTAACAAGGGAAGCATGTAGCAGCACATCTGCTATTCTAAAAGGAGACGAAGAGGAATTCAGTTTCCCTTTTTAATCCTTTTTTTTTTTTTAATTGAAGAGGCGTGACTGCCAGATGTAACAGAACCTTGCCTATAACAGTATGTCTTCAATGTCATATGTCATAATCATAATCATAAAATGCACTTTTCTGAGTGCAGCCTTCGAGCTTGAAGAGTCCTGCAGCACGTCAGTTCCATTTTCTTATGAAGTTGTACCAGTGCATTTTCTGCAATTGAGCCGTCAGCGGCTGTCAGTCAGGGGAAATTAACGAGTCTGCTGATTGCACTGCTGGTAATTACAGAGTGCAGCTGGCGCAGTGCTGTGTCAAGCCTGGGAGGTATTTTGAGCTTACGTCTGTCCTTTCTCCCAACAGCCAGGTCAAGTTATGCTCTACAGAGGATCAGAGAGGGACTCTAAAATGACTACTGAAAAATTCTACAAGTGTTCAGAGACAATAACCACAAAGTCAAAGGTTCATTTGTTTATCTGTGTCCTCTAGTAGGACACCGAACCTTTACTTGATGGCCTGTACTTTTAAGATCAATTTTTATAATGATGCATGGCTAATACTGGTGTGCAGTTTATCGATCCCTTAAGGTGATGCTCTTTTTTCTTATCTCTTCTGCTCAGAATGTATAACAGATGAGTCAGTTGTCCCTAGTCCTGAATGTCATGCTCAGCATGAGGATGCTGGCATGTGACCAACAGAATTAAAGCGAAAAACAAAAAAGAATAGACGATCTATTGAATTTTGCCAGCTTTACAAAGTATTTTCTTAATAATATATGATGGTTTACATTATTCACAAAGGACAATTGTGCACAGATTATACATCAAATTATATATTTTCTTTGTTACTGAAGGCATAGTAACTGTTCTTTTAATAAATTCTAGGATTTCCAAAATGACTAGCTGATGTGATTAACTGAATAAGGTTTAAATGTTTGCACAGAAGTGAGTAAAGCTGTGTGTGGTGAATGACATTGCCACTGTGGCTTTGAACAAGGCTTTCTGCCAGAGAAACCACCGAAGGGGACACTGTCCTCAGCAGGTCCATTTATTAGTCAACCCGCATGGATTTTCCACATCCCAGATACACACTGGCCAAAAGCCTGTGAAGCTGTAATTGCTGTCATTTACAAAGTACTGACTGTTGCTACTGAGAAATTTCAGTTTCTGATTTTTAGTAAACCCAGGTGGGAATTTTAAGTATGTACTTTTACATTGTTAATACCGACTATTAGGTGTAGGCTTAAAGTGAAAAAAAAGAAGATTTTATTCATTTAATATGAAATCTGCAAGTTTAAAATGTAAATGGATCTATTTTCTAAAGCATCTGCATCTCACATGCATGAAGTATACACCTCGTTATCCTGATTGCTTACCTGCTGGTTACCCTATTTTGTAAGGGAAGAGTTTCACAGTTAAGGAAATATGTGCTTTCTTGTAGCCTAGACTGTTCTTATTTTCAGAGTCAAAAAGTTATGTATTGACTTTTCATTTAATTTAAATACACTGGGTAAGCACCAGTTTTCACCATGCAGGGTTAAACTTCATTTTAACTAATGCTTGAGTTAACCACTTTAGAACAGACTATTTAAAATGTTATCTTACCTCTTCCACTTATTCTTGGGCCAGCCTTATATGCAATGTCAGATGTGAGTCTTGTAGTGATTATTGTCAAGTTTTGACATAGAGAATTTAAATGCATAACTCAAGCAAAAAGTATACAGGAAAGATCAATAGCATCAAATGTTTAGAGGCAAGTATTCAGAGTGGGATTACACTCAGGTCCAGTGGGAAAATAATTATTTGATCCTCTGAATTTGTAAGTTTGCTCACTTACTAAGAAATGAACAGTCTATAATTTTTGTGGTAGTTTCATTTTAATGGAGAGAGACAGAATAAACTAAAAATCCAGATAAAAACGCATTAGATAAAAGTTCTGATGTGATTTGCATGTCATTGAAATAAGTGAAGTGAAATAAGTATTTGATCTCAAAAAAACATGACTTCGTACTTTGTGGCAAGTACAGCAGTAAGACAGTTGGTCACCAGGTTTGCACACATCTTTTTTGGCCAACTTCTTTTCACAGAAATGCTCTAAATCCTTTAGGTTTCTTGGCTGATGCTTGGTAACTTGAAGCTGCAGCTCTCTACACAGATTTTCTTAGGACTAAGGTCTGGAAACTGCCT
>VUQG01011944.1:24663-35096 GCA_015106755.1 Etia nguti
TTGCCTTGATAGTCTAGGAGACCCATTCAGGACAAATCTGCAGTGTTTTGACTGAGGAAAGGAGGTTCTCGTCCAAGATTTTATGGTACATGGTTCTGTCCATTGGCCCGGCAGAAAAACAGCACCAAAGAATAATGTTTTCACCTCTGTGCTTAACTTTGAAGATGCTGTTCTTTGGGTCATAACCAGTATTTTTCTTCCTCCAAATACGGCAGGTTGAGCTGATGCCACAGAGATTGATTTTGGTTTGATCTGACTGCAGCACTTTCTCCCAAGCGTTCCCTGATTCATTTAGATGTTCACTAGCAAAGCAGAGGGACCTTGCAGATGCTGCAAGATTTCAATCCATTATGGTGTAGCGTGTTATCACTGGTGTTCTTGGTGGCTGTGATGGTTGGGTTTTCTCAGGTTACTCCAACAGTCCAAAGACACTCATAGGATTATGTTAACTGGTGATTCTAAATTGATCATTGGGGTTAATGACTGTCTGTCTCTGTATGTTAGCCTTGCATCAGACTGATAAACTGCTCAGGGTGTGCCGTTCGCCCTATGATTGACTTGTGCACCCCTGAATTAGATGAGAAGTTTGATAGTGAAAAACATTGGGTCACTTGAGAAAGAGTGTTGTTGATGAACCAAACCAAAAATGGTCCAAAATTTTAACAAAAACTTCAAAAAATTACCAAACTGAAGTTCTTCCAAGTTCAAGATTACTTTCAGGTGCAGTTCCAGGGACTGTGGTATTGGAGTTCTGCTATTTAATACACCTACCATCCAAGTACTACATACTCTACTGCCACTTGTAAGGGTAGCACTTCATTAAATCAGTTAATTGACTTAGGAATGTTTGAGTGTATTTCTTAAGGAGACACAGTTCCACAATATCCCTCTAGAAGTTTTCAGATACTATAATAAAAATTCAGAGCAACATAAAGTCAGTGAGACTGACTCATAAAAGGTAAGCCAGCTAGTTTGCAAAAAAGGAACCGAGTCTCCTTCACAAAGAAATACACAAACACAAACACATTCGTCTCTGTGCTTGGAGCATTGTCTTACAGGCAGTCTTGCTCTTGAGTTTGTTCAGTAAGAGTGTAGTTTTACAGAGGAATGATTCATCCCATTCCATCTTGCAGTCGGAACATCATCTGAGTGTATTTAATCTTTTTCAGAAAGCTTTTTCTTTTGTCTCCTGTCCCCACCAAAAAAGGGAAAAAAAATTTCAACAATTATTATCAAGATCGGATCTTTCCTTTAAACTTGCAGTTAATTTAATCAGCTCTTAGTAGACAACATTTAAAGAAACAACACTTTGTGGAGCTGCTTGTCTTTTAATAGCAAATAAGTCTTTTTTTTTTTTTTCTTTTGCAGATTACATTAATCAACACTGGGAATTGGGGATTTTAGCTCATAAAAACATTTATATTTCCTTGATGTAGTGCTAGTTAACAGTGGGAGGTGTAGACGTTGCGTGTTTTTGTGTGTGTACATGCTTTTTGTTTGCTTACAGGTATGCAGTTTAGCAAGTGAGTGCTAAAATCTGTCTAGCATAATTTTCCATGCTGAAATTCTCACAAAAGAAATTGAGCGAATGGCATACAGTTTATTTATTGTTTTTACTTAAGGTTTATTATATATAATACCAGCCATTACTGTGCCATAGCAACGGACTACCTGTGCCCTCATAGCTAATGAGCACTCTGGGAAAAGCAAGCTTTAGAAACAGACCAGCAATAAATCAATGATAACTTGTAATTCTACTCAGAGGGAAATGCAGTTTTCAGGTTATATGAGACCACATTAGAAGCTGATTAAAATGTGAGGATGACACAGCAAATGAAATCTATTTATTTTTTCATTTATTTTAATCGACCACGTTCCTGCCAATCAAGATTGAAGGTAATAGCATAATGTTCAGTCACATGCTGTCAGATATCTTTTCCATCTACAGTAACTGTGCAAAAGTATTGATTCACCCTACATTTCTTCATTTTTTTTTTCCAAGGAGCCAGGTTCCAGGTTTTCTGAAGGTCTTTCAAAGTTTTTCTTTGGACATTGGCTGTTTTTGTTTTTATTTTTTCAAACCAAAATAACTGGATGTGCAGAAAATAGTGAGTGTGATCCCTGCCTATACAGCTTACTAGAGCTACCCTTGGAAAAACCTGGAACCTGTTCTAATTCTAGTCTAATAAACCAAATCATGTATTTATCACTATATAGTGGTGTGAAAACGTGTTTGCAACCTTCCCAATTTCCTACTGTTTTGGATAACAGATTATAATATTAGACAAAGATAACCCGAGAAAATACATAACGCAGTTTTTAAATGATGATTTCATTGATTAAGAGTGAAAAGTTACCCAAACCTACCCGGTCATGTGAGAAAAAAGTAATTCCCCCTCTTGTTAAACCATGAATTAACTGTTATTAACCACATTTTTTGGAAAGGTGAATTCAGTTTCACTAAACACGCTCAGGTATGATTACTGGCACACCTGCTGAATCACTTAAAGAGACGCTCTCTGACAAAGTGAAGCAGGCTAAAAGATTTCAAAAACCAACACATCATGCCATGAGGTAAAGAAACAGCTGAGAAACAAAGTCACTGACATCTATGAGTCTGGATAGGGTTACAAAGCCATTTCCAAGGCTTTGTGACTCCAATGAACCATGGTGAGAGACGTACGTAAATGGAGAAAACATGGAACAGTGGTGAACCTTCCCAGAAGTGACTGCCCCACCAAAATTACTCAAAGAGGACATTGACGACTCATTCATGAAGTCACAAAAAACCCCAGAACAACATCAAAGAATTGCAGGCATTATATGTCTCAGTTAAGGTCAGAGTTCATGATTCAACAATAAGAAAGAGACTGGGCAAAAATGGCAGCCATTGGAGAGTTCATGGAGAAAACCCCTGATGACCAAAAAGAACACAAAGGCTCATCTCACATTTGCCAAGAAACATCTTGATGATCCCCGAGACCTTTGGGAAAATACTCTGTGGACTGACAAAACCAAACCGAAACCTTTTGAAGGTTTGAGTTTGGTTACATCTGGCATAAAACTAACACAGAATTTCATAAAAAGAACATCATATCAATAGTAAAATATGGTGGTGGTAGTATGATGGTCTGAGTCTGTTTTGCTGCTTCAGGACCTGAAAGACTTGCTGTAGTCAGTGAAGCCATGAATTTTGCCATCTACCAAAACATCCTGAAGGAGAATCTGTTCTTGACCTCAAGCTGAAGCACACTTGGGTTCTGCAGCAGGACAATGATCCAAAACACACCAGTAAGTCCCCTTCTGAATAGATTAAGAAAAACGAAATGAAGACTTTGAAGTGGCCTTGTCAAAGTCCTGACCTGTCTCCGACTGAGATGCTGTGGCATGACCTTAAAAAGCAGGTTCATGCTCGAAAACCCCCCTAATGTGGCCCCAACAATTCTGCAAAGATGAAAGGGCCAAAATTCTTCTACAATGCTGTAAAAGACTCATTGCCAATTATCGCAAATGCTTGATTGCAGTTGTTGCTGCTAAGGGTAGCCCAACCAGTTATTAGGTTTAGAGGGCAACCACTTTTTCACACAGGGCCATGTAGGTTTGGATTTTTTTCCACTTAATAATAAACACCTTCATTTAGAAACTGCATTTTGTGTTTACTTGTGTTATCTTTGTCTAATATTTAAATTTGTTTGATGATCTGAGACATTTAAGTGTAACAAACATACAAAAAAGGAAATCAGGAGGGGGGCAAACACTATTTCACACCACTGTATACTGATGTGTAAAAACTCATCATCAAGGGTACATGAGAGGTTGTCAAATGTCGTCTTTAAACAGGAAAGCATTAAGGACAAGAAAAAGGGAGAAAAGGTTGAGGTTTGCCAGATAATACAAGAAATAGATTGAAAATCTGTGTCAACAGGTCTTATGGATCAATTAATTTTTGGCTCAAATTATCATTAATATGTAATCTGTAAAACATGGTGGAGGTTCTGTCATAGTTTGAAGCGGCATTTCAGGCAGTAGTGTTGGGAATCATGTCGAAAGTGATGAAATTATGAACTCTGAAAAGTACCATCATACCATCTGGAAAGCATTAGATTGACAACAATCACACTGCCAAAGCACTTCAAGCATACCTGGATAGAAAAATACAATGGAACACTTCTAGTCACAGATTGGGCTCTGTGAATGAGCTGGTAAAATTTTGACTTTCAAGTTTGTTATAAATGCACAGACTCTGTTTTTGTCTTATATACTGTATTTCAATGCAATAAATCATTGCACCTATTTCCTATTTTTCAAGCAAAATGTAAAAAAATGAGGGGTGACTCAAAACCTTTGCACTGCACTGTATCTGTGTAAAAGAAAAAAAACAATGTCTGTCTGGAAAACTGGACGATGTACTATTTGTAATGTAGTCTTTGAATATACTGTAAACTCCACACAAAGAACATGCACGCTCATTTTCTAGATTCCAAACAAAAGAAGCTGCTGTCCCAGTAAATTAACATGATCCCCCACAAACTTCACATTTTTCAACCCTGGCTTTTCACTCGATCCCTGCCATGAACAGGAAATGTCAAGCTGTAGGATAGCAACTCTAAGGACACTGCTTTGAATCTTTCCACATGTGGAAGAAGTCAGCATGGAGCTCTAATAAAAGTGACACGGTCTCCACACAAAAGCCATTAGCATTTTGAACCATCAGCTGCAGTGCCAATGGCTAAGTGCTAAATGCTAACGTACACACAGGAGGTACTCAGTAGTGGGTGTATTACGCTTTTCCTTATTTTCTGTCTCATCAGCTGACAGGTATTTATGTATAAAAACTAAAAGAATGTAGCTAGTCTAAGTGATTTTTTTTAGACAGTAGATGAACTGAGGGGATTACTTGAAACTGTGAATCATGCAAAGCTAATTTACCAGAGTCTAAAAATGAAAATATAACTGGAAAATTATATAATAAGTCCACTTTGAGCTTCAAGTGTGTTACCTGTGTTTTAGAAGTACTCATTGCTTAATACCCACATCTGTAGACTAGTACAATAGTAAAATCACTTAGGTCACATTTATAAATCACAACCAGTTAGCCAATGTGTCAATGTCACCCTGCTTTCTGCATGCGTTTGCACCCTGTGCTTGCTACTCTGCTTTTTTGTTTATGTGTCCAGCAAGGCTACTTAAGCTTCCCAAAGTTGGTACCGGGAACATAAAGAGGGATTTAATTATATAACCCCAACAACATCACCAAAACAGCAGGGGACATGTCTTTGGCGTCTATTTTCTAAACATAAAAATGAATCCAAACAACCCCCCCATTCTTCGGTTAATTAATTTTTGTCTGCCTCTGCCAGGCTTTTATTTGCATGGTGTTTCCATCTCTGCCTGGAAGAAATATTTACAATGCAAAGAAATAACAGCTCTTACTTCACTTTATCTATTTTACTTGTAAGCGCTTTTGCTCGGGTCTATAAAAACATGATTTTGCACAGAAGGCTTGCATAGATTCATTTTTCTGCAGAGTCCTGGAATTGATTGGAGATGCAGCTTGCAAACCTCTGAAATCCCTCAGTACAATTTCCATACACTTCTTGCTCACATAACAAACAATGCAAACAAGGAGGAGAATAATATATTTTAACAATGCATAGCAGAATAAAGCAGTTTGTGGACACAAAGTCTATTGCAGTATCTTCCTCTTAAATTAAGGGCCGTGGCAAAGCTGCTGTGGTGCCGCTTTTACAGTTTTATGTCTGCACAGCTGCCCCGAGAAGGGTGCTGTTGTTTGTCTGCTGTGACTTTTCAGTCACACAGTACAGAGTCGCTACGATTTAAAATCGGAATGCTATGATTAGAATTGACAGTATACCTTATTTAACACTGTCAGGCTTTGGTAAATTATTCAGGCAACACAGGCTTATCACATCCTCTAAGCCATTACACAGGCTGAATGCCTACAGGCGTTTGATGGCAAGTGTTTGTGTTATTTAAAAAATCACAATGCATTCATCGAGTGGCATTTTCCTTCCAAGAGCCATCCATTTTTGATAGAACAATAAGGCTGTCATGCATTTTATGTCTGAGCCTTGCTTGCATGGCCAGGCATTTTGAACACAGAGAACGCCCATAGCCATCGGCTGCTGACCCTCCATCTGAACTGGGAGGCTTGTGGGAACCTCTGGCACTTGGTCGAGTCAGCACAGCCTCACACACTCATACAGACATTCGCTGTTTGCACTTTTTTTTTTCTCTGCGTGGAGAGAGATATCAGCCTGACTGAACCTTATTGAGACCCAGAGGACTACATGCATGCAGGCATGCACACGCACACTTAGAAATACAGAGAGGTAGCTAGTGGTGTAGGACGCAACCTTGAAAAGGTTCGGGCCCCTGAGGAATTTCTCTGAATGGCCTGTTTGCAAGAGCAGAACAATTGTTCATTCATTCGATCTTTTCATCCCTCCTTCCATCCTTCCATTTATCCAGGGGAGAGAAAAAGCTGAAACCTTGATTTAGGAGCAGTGGCTTCAGCAGAACAGTGTTTTCCTGGGACACTGAAGCATGTAATATTTGACAGACACTGAGATCTGGAAAAGGAAGGAAAAGGCTGAGATAGTTTTTTCTCATATTACTGAAAAAGGATTACAAACCCATAATGCAATAAACTCAGCACAATAGATTGTATATAAAACCTCATAGTGTCTTAAACTTGCAATGTATCTAATGGCAACAGTCAAAGCAAGCCTGGATGGATACAAGTCTATAAGAAAAAGACAGTGCTGCTTATTTGAGCTCTTGTTTCTATAACCATTTCGTTAATGTTTACGTTCTCAAGAGTTCTGCGAGCTCTTTAGACCAACCTGTTGTGTCCCAAAAACACATAAATTCTGAGATTAAGAGGAGTGGCCCAGTACTTTTGTCCACAGAGTGTATGATCCCTTACAAGCTTCTCGCACAGCCATCTTGTAACACTGCCACTCAACTGTTTGTTTCAACCTGCTCTAAACAGCAGGGGTAAAGCATCAGCTTTCTTCCAGTTTCAGCACCGTGTGTCCATACATATTGGAGCTGAAGGAGTTTTGGCAGCTGCAAACACAGCGTGGATCTCCTGCTTGTCTCTGTGTGATCAAGAGCCAGTGTCTGTTAGAAAGCCTAGGCTTGGTTGAAAAACAAAGTGTTCACAGTTTGGTTTTTTTTTCTTTTTTCCAGCTGGCAGTTTGATTATTTTGAACTAGCATGCATACAGTATGCTACCAAAAGCACTAAACGGGGTATGATTAAATTCAAAGAGCAGTATTGCCAACATTCAGTGCACATGTTGCCATTATTACCGTGAAAAGTAAAAGTGGCAGGGCGGATGGGGAGGTGGGCATACCTCTTTATCCTGCATAAATTCATGAGGTAGTGTTTCCAGAGGTCATGGTGCAAAAGAACTGAAGGTATGGTGGCCTTGAGAGGTTAAATAAACTGAAACTTAAAAAAACACCAGCAAATAAAAATAAAAAAATGCTGCAAAAACACACAAAACACAATGGAAGCTGAATAAAGCACAATGGAAATAAAACAAAAAAACAAAAGTAGAAGTAGAAAAAATCTAAACCTCACAGAAGTGTTTTTGGGAGACAAAAATGTGACAAAAGAGGTGCTTAAATGGCTGAAACCAAAACATGCGAGGACTGCACTGAGACATGCTTAAAAGAAGCGGAGCATTCATCTTTGTTTTGGGGGGAAAAAAGATGCAGTTAATATGTGTTTTAATTACATCATTCATGAAATGCTGTAGATACAAGTTTGCCCTTAGCCGTTTACGATTAGCTTGTTACATCTCTTTATTGTTGCTACTTTCGATGATGCGATGCCCGCCGGCAATGATACCGCTCCATTCACATTCCTAAGCTTCTTTGCAAAAGGTTCACCTCAAAAACGTATTGTAAGGTTATCTCCACCAAGGTACAATCCTGGCCATAATGAGGCTCAAGCACTGTGCAGAATAATAAGGTGTGCAATACAGAGCTATGCCCTCAGCTGGCAGCAAATCAGCTCTTGCTCCTACATTTGCCACAATAAATGGTGTCATGCTTAAGGAGCTTCATATCAAGAAGTCAGACTTGTGTGTAGGTAATATAGCTACTGGTGTGAAATCTTGCCACTTGAATCTTACTGCGATACCATATCACATGTCAAATAACATAAAGGATTACATTCATCCTATTCTGAATGTCAGCTACTTTTTCAGCCTTCCTGCATGACTTTTCTGTTTTACCCTGACTTAGTGACACATTCTTCAGCTGTAGCAGATTACACCACAAACAAAAAGGCCCTACTGTGATATGTTCGTCTCACTCTCTCTACTACAGGATTTCTCCATCTCTGTTGCTGGCTAGGTTCTGTCCTTGGCTCAACCTGCCCTGAAAACGAGTATACATTTGCATGCATTAGCAGTCTCCTGTGGCTTGACTGCTACCCACTGTGCCATCGAGTCTGATTAATGATCTGAGCGTGCCACTTCTCACAGCAGCCGAGCAGGCCGCCTGCCTGTGCTCACATCAAACATACAAATGCAGGCGAAAATTCCGAATTTCATTTGCCGCAGCAAAAACAAAAACATATGCTAGCCCTCATGCATGCAAGCGCGCTGTGCCAAAGCTGTGCATGCACTCATCTATGCTTAAATTCATGCACATTAAAATGAAGGGCTGCCTCAGGTCATTACATTTTAAACAGGACCACATAAGTTGCTCAAAGATACCTTGGCTCAGGAGAAGCGATCCCATGCAACGCCTCTGACATCCAAAATGCAGCGATAATTACATGCACGGCGTTCTGTAGCAAGGGCTCTGAATTGGAATCGCTTTCATTTCATCAAGCACAATAATTAAACAAGTAGTGAGAAAGTTGGATCACGCATTTAAAGCAAGGGGCATCTCAAGCTTTGATTCAGTACGGGACAGGGGTGGACATATTGTATAGTGGACAGAAGCCTGTGGCTGGTTTTATATAAACAGAGTGAGCATTTAATCTCAGATGATTCATGGGGTTTGGCATGCAGGATGGGTGCAGCTGGAGAGTGAGGGGGTGGCAACTGTGTGTTGGGCTAGTGTGTATGGCACCGCGTAACTGAGTAGAATGACATTTAAAGGACTCCACCTCCCCCCTGCTTTCCTACTTACTCCACTTTGTAAATGAATGAATGAAAAAGTTGAAAAAAAAAACCCAACTAAAAACCATATTGCATAATCCCATCAATGGCTGTTAGTGGCGGTTATTACATGTTTGATAGCTTTGAAATGTTGAAGCCCTGAAGGGAAGCAGCATACTCGTGTGTGAAGAAAGCGCAGTGCAATATGCCCTTTTGAGCACGTCTGTGCGCGTCTGTGCATATGTGCATGCATGAGTGAAACTTGACAAGTTGACCCACTGCGGTGGTCATATGGAACAGCTGCAGATGCCGCTGTGTTTATTAAGCATTTGACATTTATTCAGAAGCAGAGGAGAGGGGGAATAGAAGGCAAGAGACAGAGAGGAAGGGCGATAGGAAGGAAGACTGGGGGTAGCCGTGGAAACCCTCCATGCGTCGGGCTGTGCGTGAGCTGCCATTGGCGGAGCGCTCATCATGTTCCTGCTAAGAATTGCATCGTCTGGTCGCATGGAAGACACCTCTCACATTCTCTCTCTCCTTTCTCTCCATCTCTCTCGCTCTCTCTCTTTTCACTCTCTGAGTTGAGCTGTCTCCCACAAGCGATGCAGAGGCTTGCCTGTTTAGATGGAATCCCCATCCCCCCAGTTTTCAAAACGAGGACAGAATAAAAGAGCGAAAAAGGAAGGGAGGGCAAAAGACAGATTTGAGAACAGAAGTCATACAGATTCATTTCTTTTTTTGACTCCCTCACTTGCCAGTCTACATTTGGGGGCCCTTTGTAGAGGTAAATGAGTGTTCATTTAGTGTCACAGCCACACTTATATCAAATATCATTGTCCTCCAGTGTCACAGATGCTGCGGAGGGAGCTTAGTCTGCATATAAAAGTTGAACATTGCTTTAACATGTACCAGTGGTTTGGTGACATACCAACCTGGCAGTCCTGACCATCTTGGGGGTCTTGGGAATATGGAACCAAGGCATGGCATAATTAGAGGAGAGGGTGTTGTGCTAAGCTTGCAAGGACAAGGTAGTCAGAAGTGAGGGGATTAGGGTAGCTACAAGTACCTGGGGATCCCACAGGCAAATGGGAACCATGAAGACGCCGCTAGGAAAGCTGCAACCACCAAGTACCTGCAGAGGGTCAGGCAGGTCCTAAGGAGTCAGCTGAATGGGAAGAACAAGATCCGGGCTATCAACACCTACGCCCTGCCCATGATCAGGTACCCTGCTGGGATAACAAGCTGGCCAAAGGAGGAGATAGAAGCCACTGACATCAAGACAAGGAAG
>VUQG01011945.1:11625-28340 GCA_015106755.1 Etia nguti
TTGTCTCCTTGCCACAAGTTATTTGCTTATTTAATGATTGGACTGGGTGAGCCTCACAGTTTTCTAATACGCTGGATTGATTTTAGCTATTCATTTGTCATTCCTGGCCTCAACATTTTTTTTTTTTTTAGCACTATGCATGTGTAGCATGTCTTTAAGTTAAGCTTTGACCCTGCACACTACAGCCAATGGATCTACAGTCTCCTGGGCAGCATGATTTTGGTGTGGAAGTTCAGTCTGAGATGGATGGGTTCATCTGAGACATTCACTTGGCTGCAAAGTTTTTCCCCATACAGTCTTCTTTCTGCCATATGGTGACATGTATCTCTGGCTGTCGGGGACTCTCAGCATATACTCTTTTTCACAACAATTTAGGCCTCATCTTACATCTTCCTAATATGCTAATGTTAGCCTAACCATAGCACTGTAGCTAGCTACCTCATGGCTAGCTACAGGTAGCAGGTGAATAGATGATTTATTCATGTATAGGTTTATTTATGTAAATCACAACAACAGTTGTCTCAAAGAAGTATTCTGGAGAAAACCCCAACAATCAAGCAACCCCCTATTAGCAAGCACTTTGCAACAGTGGGAAGGAAAAACTTCCTTTTAACAGGAAGAAACTTCAGGCAGAACCAGGCTAAGGGAGGGGCAACCATCTGCTACAAGTGGTTACGACAACATTCAAACATCCCTGTTATTAAGTTTGCGGTTTGCATTATGTCAAGAGGTATAGCATGGCTGTACTTTTTTTTTTTTTTTTACTTCAGTAAAAACATGTTATCTCATTTGTAGGTGTCAGCTAGCTCACATTTAAAGCTGCATCTACACAGGAAGTGATTCGCACTTAAAGCTGATGGTTGATTGCTAGTAGACATGCCAGGTTCCGGTTGCATAGCTAACCGGCCAATGTATTTACTGACCTCTCACATGTCAATAACCACCATTCTGTGCAGTAATTGGTAGTGACTTCAGTACTTCGCCTCAAAGTAGAAACTTGCTCTCCACTTCACATCACCAGTGGTTAGTCAGTTGAAGTTGCCGAACTTTCTAAGGTCTGCACTCAACACGTCGATTCACAAATCTTGTGTTGAGGCAGATTAGCTTCTAACTCCGCTAGACCTTATTACTGGGAGAACAGCCACACTAGTCATTTTATTGTTGAAAGAATTTGGACTATTTTTAACTTAAGCATTTCAACATGTTATCGTTAGGGGTGAGTCAGTGCTTGTTTGTTTTTGGGAACTGATGGAGCATTTGGACTTGAAAGTCACTGGTTTTCAGACTTCACAAGCGGATATTTCCAAAAAGTTCTTACAATGGCAACTTCACACTGGATTTTAAAATGCCCAACCTTTGGCACCAGAACTTTTACAGTCTGTTGTAAAAACAGGTTTGTCTGTTTAGCCAATTTTGCAGCTGTATCAGTTTTAATAATGATTAAACTGGTGCAATGATTACAGTCAAACTTTGCATCCTATTTAATTATGCAGTGCTACCAATGGAAATAACCAAGCTAGCTAAGGTAGTGTTGATAACTTTGCAGCACTATCATCTTGTCCAAATTTAATCACAGCCAACTTTAAAAGAGAAAAAAGATGGGCATTATTTTACTTTCTGGTCAAGAAACCAAAATCAGTCTTTTTCCTCTTTTATATCTTTTAAATCTCAAGGTGCAGAGTTTCTCTAACAATTTGATACTCATGACTTTACTGTTGTGTTTCTTTTTACAGGTCAAACTCACATCTGAATAGCATTATCCCTCCAGTCAGAGTGGGCCAGCTCAACTCTCATCATTTGCTGTCCGACCTGTCAACAAGAGAGAAGAGCTTGCGAAAAATGCTGGAAGGTAGGATCAAATTACAGAAAAATAACTATAGATGAGTTTTTCAGAGATGTATCATCATTAGAATTAGCATTCATCTCTCTGTGTCCCACCTCTACTTGTCATTCTCAGAACCGTTCATTGAGTCGCCTCTTCTGGAGATTGTGCAGTCTCACAGCAGCTCTGCTAGCTCCCAGTTGGGGACTAGTTCAGGAATACAGAAGAGGAAATACAGCATGGCGTTCCTGGAGGCTAACCCAGAAAACTCCAACTCCCAGAATCCTCCACCTTTGCTCTACAGCAGCAAAAAACCCTTCCTGGCCGACCAGGGTCACCGGGCTTCATCTGTATATGCCTCTGAAGTCCTCTCACAGAATCCTCACACTGGCCCCGGTCATAGTCGGCTCCTTGACACTTCAGCCCATCACATGGTGGGTCTAGGGTCCAGCGCTAGCCACCACTCAGGAACCATATTCCCATCCTCCCACTTCTCAAGTGGTGGTGCCTCACAACAAGCCGTGTACGAAGGGAGGAAAGTACTGATGTGTACTTTGAATAATTGCTGCTGCTCCAGGGCCCCGGCTGCTTGCGCCCGGCCTCCGTACCCAGCGTCGGACTCCTTCCCCTCTGTGACCTCTCAGGAGTTTGCCCCACATGCCCCTCTACCTGCAAGTCAGCCACTGCAGCATTTTCCCATGAGGGGACTGATGGAAACATCGCAGACAGCCAGACATCACGAATTCTATGGGCTGTACGGCCAGTCTTCAACCAAGCATTACGGGACCAAATAATAAACCCGAATCAGCATCCGTTCTGTTTTATTAGATCACATTTGTCATCAAGAAGTTCCATGTTTGCTTTTTTTTTGCTCCTTTCCATTTTGATTCAGACCCCAGATTATATCTCCAACACACCTTCATGACAATCACTCTTGACATCTATTTGATACCATTTGGGGAGAACGTGCCCTGTTAACTTGTGTAGCTCTGTTTACTCCCCAAATCACAGTGACAGTACTAATGATCTAATTTGAAAGCATTATTTATTGTCTGTTTCAGTTCGACTGGAAGTGCTAATGTGAATAATGTAGTCTTAAATCCATTCAAACTTAAGAAATGACATATCCTTCAGGGGTCCTGGCATGGGACTCCAGAGACTCCAGTGCCTAAAGAGACTGTTAACACACTTGTATTGTACTTGCAATTTCCTAACTCTTGATTATTTCCTGTTTGCAGCTGAAAGCATGCAGGGAGCCTCTCCATGCACTCCAAAGTCTACGTGGCTTTAGAAAAAGAAAAAAAAACACTGGACTGCAAATGTTGTTTTGTTTTTTTTCCAGATTCAGGTTTTTCATTAGTTTTTTTTTATAGAAGATTATGAATAAACCAAAATCTTTTGAATAAATAAAAAAGCGTATAACATGACCTTTCGTTGTATTTTGAGCACTGGTCTACAGATTTTCAAAAGTAATCTGCTGGGTATGCTGGTGTGTACTTTAAACCAGGTGACGCGCTGGTTATTTTAAACGTCGTGTCTGATTATAGTTTGAGGTCTATTTGTGCTGAGAAGCAAATTGTGCGATTTGTTTGGGTAAAGAGCTTTTCCAGGGTGACTCACTGGGTTACACAGGAAAAAAATAAAATAAAGAGAAGCCGTTACTGTGGTACATCCGACCCTGCTGCTGACCAGCAAAGCTTGTAAAACAGAGAGAGGAAAAAAAGACACCGAAAGGCCGTATGTTTGAGATCTACTGCATTCAGAGCAGAGCGCAGCGCAGGAGGTTACACAGCGCCCCACAGCAGGCCCATTATCTGCCAATTTAGGACAGTTCACTTCCTTGTCAGCATCCTGGTCTCTGGCAAAAATCTCTGTGTCATCCCTCTTTGTCTTGTTATTGGAGCTGGTTGTCAAGTTAGGTCAGAGAACAGGAATAACCAATGAGCAGCACCTCCCCTCTCCTCTCTCCCTTCCTCTATCATTTTCCAGAGCTCCATGCAGAGGAGGAGGAGAGGAGGGTTAGAGCGGAGGATGATATAAGCGCAGTTTTAATGAGGATCTACTTATCTGTCACTCATACTCCTTTCATTGTTCCCCTCCCCCATTTAGTGAGATAGCAGGAGCGAGCTTGGGGTGGTGGGGGCGGCAAAGTCAGGGTCGAGGGGGGGTAGGAATGGTAAGGCACATCACTTATTTATAGGTTACAAAACCTTGCTCCCTCCTATATTGTTCAGTCCGCTTTTAGTTTTTTTAGTTGTTGTTTTTTGTCTTCTTTAAAATCTGTTTCACTTCCATGATAACTCGGCGCAAATGCATGAGGCAGCAAATGCACGAGGGAGAGGAGTGAGAGGAGCTGAGGTTTAGTTACAGTGTGGCAATCTGACAATGTGCGTGTGTGTGTTTGTGTGTAAGCCAATTAGCATTCCCCTTGTTCACTGTCCCTTCTCGCTCTGTGTGTGTTATTAATAAAACATACGGCAGATGTTCCAAAGGAGCATTTTATCCATATGATCATTTTTATTTATAGAGCCCTATTTAAATCAATGATCCATTCTATAGAGCGGGGTTCGCATGTGCTGTTATTCTTTTTTTGTTAGTTCTTATAAATTCTTGTTGAATCATTTTCTCGTGCATTGTGTTGCCACTATCCTAAGTACAGGCACAAGCACGGGGCTGGACGAGAAGCGTCTATGGTATGCTTGTTCTTGGTTTGCGCTGCCTTGTGTGCGGGCTCTGCGCAGGCGAGTTGAATCCTGTTTTATAAGTGAATGTGTGCTCAGGTGTCGCCACACAATCAGGCGGTTAGTGCGTTGCATCGTATATGTGCATAATTAGGCATGTGTGTGAGCTCCGCGAGGTCACATATAGGGTAAAGGCTGATGCGCTGACAGCTGGGCTCTGTTGTGGCAGGTGTGTCGGGGCTGTATATGTATGAGAACAACACGCCCCTGCCTGCAGCAGGACATGAGCCTGCAGTACGTGTGCTCAGTGTGCAGGAAACTGTGCAGCTGTTGTTTGTATGCTTTTGCCAGTGACTAGAGATATTGGAGTCAAGGTAGGAACTGTTTCTCTCCTTTTCTCACCCCGACATTTGTTATTAATTCTGATCTTCAGGGTGTATTTACATTTGATATGATCTTGATACTCTGACAAATGTTTGCAACCTCTAATGCAAGTAATAACTGCAATATCTGCATCACAGCCCGAGCCGAAAGTGAGACAGTGATTTGGAAAGTATTCAGTCACCCTTTTCTGTGTCAAGCCACACTAAACCACACATTTCAGAGTGGTTAGGGAATGTATTACTGACTGAAAATCATTCATATAAGTAGTGTTCAATTCTTTATCATTTTTACCCCTCCTTTGGCAGTAATTTAGAGCTTTGTGTCTTCTAGGCCACAATCTTTGCACACCTGGGTTAGGATAGTTTATTTTATTCTCTGTGACAGCTCTGTCAAAGTGGATAACAAGCGTGTACAAACTGACAAGTTCAGGTCTTGCCAAAGATGTTTTAAAGGGTTTAATTCTGCTCCACTAGTTACAGTCTGAGACTTGTTATGAAACCACTTTCCTTTTGGGGATAATAGAGGTGTCAGCTTAAGGGATGCCGAAGTGACCTCTGTGATGACGAGTCAAAGAAATCTACAACCTCCCCAGTTTGTCTGGTAAGAGCAAGAGGATTGTGATGACAATAAATCCATGTCAGAAAACATATATCTGTTGACCATTCATTTATTAGAAGGAGGTACTCTTCCTTGAATGCGCATACATAACTCAGTGTGCGTGTGTGTGTGTGTGTGGTTTCTGACCCACCCAGGACCAGAGAGAGTCTTTGCTGAGCTTCACAGACAGTTCTGGTTACTCCCACTGTAATCCAGGAACACCAGTATAACTGTCCCGAGAAAAGGAAATAACACAGCAGTTCAGTCATCCCCAAAATTGCTGACCTTCCTTCCCCTGGCTTAAGATATATGTTTTTGGGCTATTCCTCATCATCGATTGGGAGTAGTACAGAGAAGAGATGGGGGGATGGATGACCTTTTGAACACTGGATGACTGTTGTCATGAAAGGCGACTCCCACTCTCCCAAAGTCGTGTACGCTCTGGCGATGGTATCTTGCAAGACCTCCTAGTATTTAGCCAGAATCTTTTTCCTCATCCTTCCTGTCAGGCTTTCTGACCCCAGCTGCAAAGAAGACCATCCACAGTACAATGCTGTCAACAGCAGTGCCTGTTGTCCCACAAACACGATTCTACATGTTTGCTGAGTTTTTATTTTCAGACATCTTTTACATGTAATTTGAGACACATCAAGCAGACTGTTATGTGTCTCTTACTCAGAACTGCTCGTGTCTGGTGGTGGTCAAACTTCCTGCAGGTTCTCTGATCTCTACAGAAAACATCTGAAGTCTTCTTGCAAAAAGTGCTGAATTCTTGGTCACATACCAGACCAATTAAATATTTACTCAGACATCCTACTTAGCCTGGTTGACTCTAGGAAGAGCCCTGGTCGTTCCATTACTTGGGTGTTTCTCCTAATAACCTCTCAAACCTTTATAAATGGATTTAGAACCAGCGCCTCAATGCAGTTTCCAGTCATAATGGCTGCTATTGTCTTGCTGTGCAGTGTGAATTGTGGAAGCTTTATATACACAGGTGTGTGCCTTTCTAAACTATGGCTAATCAGTTTGCCAGTTTGCTGCAGGTGGACTCCAGCAGAGCTCAAGGACAGTTAAAGCAAACAGGATGCACCTGACCGCAATTTGGATTCCCACACAAAGGGTGCAATGGCGTTCGTAAATGAGAAAATGTTCTAAAATCATTTTGCTTTATGTTCACAGTGAACACAATGGAGTGTGCGACAGCTGAACAGATCTAGTGAAATTTTGCAGCTGGGTACGGTTTGACTTCCTCTGTTACTCAGACCTTTGATTAGTATTATTGACATAGTCAGAAATGCATTTGCACAGCTTCCAGCTTGTGTAACCGCCCTGCCTGTTCCAGTTCAGCGGTGGATATTAGAGGTGGCTGACATGGATGCATTATGTACTTACAACTTACAGTATGGCAGAAATGCATTTGTCACACAAAGCTTTAACAGTCCTTCCATTAACACTGACAGGAATATGAACATACCCAGTTTAATGCATACAGAGCAGCAATTCATCAACCAAGCAGAATTTGAACCGTCATCTGATAAGACCTTTGAAATCTGTGCCAAAACTCTAATCCAGGATAGCAGTGCATACACACATACACAAGTGCACAAACATCAAAGACAAAATCTGTAGCCAATGTTTATTGATCTGCAGGTCTATTTTTGCTCGGGGAAATCATTCTAACATAAACCAGCCCTCTGTCAAATTTGAGCTAAAGGGGAACAGGCAACATTCATACAATGCATGTTAGAGTGAAACAGTAAAAATCAGCAAAGGAGGATCTATAAATGCAGGTAAGCAGAATCAGTGCATGTGCATATGTGTGTATATTTGTGTTTTTGGCTGTGTATATATGAAGACGTGTTATATCAGTGCTTTTGAACGTGTCAGAGATCTTTCACGGAGACAGGCTAGATTAATTAGAGACAGTACAAAGTGATGTCAGTCGTTGCCATAGGAACTTTGTGCTACACTAGTGACACACTCAAGTGTCAGAGGTGGAAACTATTAAAGTGTCTTTACTCATGTACACTTGGAGTGAACCATTCTGGGTTTGTTTGTTTTTTAAGGTTTAAGGTACTAAAATAAGTACTGTACTGATATTTTACTTGGATTAAAACGTTTTTTTAAGTCGAACTTGAACATCATTGTTGCAAATGGCGGCGTTAAATGTGAGTTTTGTGGATTTCACTTTCAATTTGAGTTTCGGCCAAGTATTTACCAAACAAGCATCAGTTTTACTTTACCGTACATGCTTGTTTCTCAGGAAGACATGCAGTTACCTACTACTTCATTAGCTACACCTAATCACGTTTTGCTCCCCTTTTAATAGACAACACATACGAAAGGTGCTTATTGGATGGAGATCTGGTTACAGTGGAGGCAATTTTAGAACAGTGAACTCACTGTCATGTTCAAGAAGCCACTTGAGATGATTTAGGCTTTGTGACATGGTGTATTAACCTAACTGGAAGCAGCCATCAGAAGATCGATACACTGTGGTCATAAAAGGGTGGATGCACTGGCAGCAGTAACGCTCAGGTAGGCTGTGGTGTTTAAATTAAGCTCAAAGAAAACATCCATCACACCATTACACCATGAGCCTTAACCACTGATAGAAGGCAGGATGGGTCTGTGCTTTCATGTTGTTTATACCAGATTCTGAACCTATCACGTGAATATTGCAGCTGAAATCTTGAATCTTGTTCCTGGCTAACAGAAGTAGCACCCAGTGCGGCCTTCTGCTGCTGTAGCCCATTTGCTTCAAGGCGTTGTGCGTTCACTGATGCTCATCTGCACAGTGTGATTTTAACAGCTGGTTATTTGAGTTACTGTTGCCTTCCCATCAGCTCGAACCAGTTTGGCCAATCTCCTCTGACCTCTGACATCAACAAGGCATTGTAAACAGTATATCCATTTTCATTTGACAGGCAAATATACTTTAGCTATGCATATATAATACGATATATGATAAATATATTAAATATATTACATAAAAACTGGGAAAAAGTCATAAATACAATGAACTTGCTACAGTGTTAATTTAAATAACTTTTCATTATTAGTGATTTTTTTACAGTACAATATATTATAGATAGGAATAGGCTACAGATGTTAGCCATTAATGCTGTTTTTACATAGTTCTCACTACAGTGGTTTTGAAAAACAAGCCAAACTGTTTAGCCCTCTGAGGCCTGTCGCTTTGTGTCCTGATTGACAAGACTTTGCAGAACAACCAAAATAAATAATTAACATTTTCTGATAGCATATGGTTCAGATTAGGCCTGGGTTATCATCATAGATGAATGAGCCTTCGCAGGGTTAATAATCGTCCAGTTCATGTAGGATCAGGTCAGAGAAATGGTGAACAGCTGTGGACTGACAAATGACACGTCCGTCATTACCAGCAAAGCTGAACTATGACCTCTCCGGTCAATGCATGTCAGACATGGTTTGTCAAGGACTTCCAAGTTCAGCAGGGTCTAGAGCTACGATCCAAACTGCACGTTTGCGGGATATCGTCATATTTAAGAGAGTCCTGCTCATTAAGTCAGAAGTCCAGCGCTGTTCTGGCAGTGAAGGCTGATGCTATGTTGTCTGATCTTTGCATGCCCTGCTTCATAAGCTTAAAAAAAGCTCATAATGCCAAATGAATCAAAGTTAAATTTTAGTGAAGTAAATTTCATCACAATAACATCAGCAAAATCTTGTTCTTTTTCTTTTTTTAATTTGCCCTATAAAAATCGTGTTCATTAAACTTTGTCAAATTACATATTTAACCTGCTCAGTCCCAACACGTATCAGTGGCTCTTTTCTCCACCCGTGAGGACCAGCGTCATCCACCAGCAGCTTTCTGTTTCATTAGCTTTCAATGAGCTAATGAAAGAAATTAGTGACTCAGCATAAGCCATTTCTATGGTGAGCTAAGCTTTGGCAAAGATCAAGCTGGATGCTTTCTCCATTGTACTTCATGGTACTTTCCACTCACTGGTGACCAACAATGAATAAAATCACAAATAAGCCATGTGGCTTACACATTTACCTGGGAGGAGACAGAAATTCCTCTGGATTTACATCAGGAAGGGCATCTGGCTTAAAAAAGAAATCTGTCAAACTAAACATGCAGGGCTACTTGGTGTGGTGATCCCTTGTGAAATAGGATCCAAGTATATTAAATTTACCCAAAAAAGTGTTTCAGTGAAAATAAGTGATGATATACTTCCACTGTCCCTCAAATGTCTGTGACAGTAAGGAGGGTTTCGGCAGTAGTTAGTCAGTATATTGTTACAGACCCAAGCGCTGCTCTGGGAACAGCTGTAACCTCTACTTGAAAGTGAGCGTTTAATGCACCACGCAGATGCTGGACCATAAAACCCTGATAAGCAATAAAAGTGCTGCAAAGGTTCACAAAACTCCCACTCAGCACCGACCAGTTGGATGTGGTTTATGAGTCAGAAAATAAGAAGCAGCACCACCTGCTCTGAGTGAAGGTGACATTAACTAGTTGGAAGATTGTTACACGTTGCTTTGCTGTCCGACGCATCACCGAGGTTTTTAAACTGTGGTGGTGAATCTTTCCAAAAGATGTGACGTATACACTCATTCAAAATCCAGAACAGGTAATGTAACGTCATGTGGGGTTACTACATGTGTTGTTTTCTCCCCTCACAGACTAGAGAAAGAGATGGCTTCACTGGTCTGCGGGTAGCAGAAAGCTCCCATCAAGGTCGCTGCACAGGTTCCCATTTCTCAAGTCACCATAGTAGCAGCATAGCTTCTGGTGGGCCTGTTTCGGACATCTGGCACTTAACAGTGCTGCTTGTAAGCAATCACTCCCTCAGCTTTTCTTCTGTGGGACTGCTGCCCATCACTGTGCAGAGATGATCAGTATAGATGTCTGTGTTTAAAATTTGCAACTCATTGTAAAAAAATTAAGTTGGCAAAACTTTGAACAGTAGTTTACATATTTTGTAAGTAACACAGACCACTCTGTATGCATGCTGTGTAGGTTCTCCAGTTCATGGTAGTCTTAAAGGGTGAAAAAAGAAGGCAAATGGACTTCTTTAAGTGTGTGAAGACATTCCACCTCTCATCCAAAAGGCTTCTTCAATTCTAAAAACTAAAGGTGGGGAGTCTCAGGTATTTAACCCCTAGTGGGGGTTGTCCCCTTCGGAGGTGGTTGTTGACCTGCTGTTGATCATGTGTGTCATCACATGAACCAAGGTGTGGAAAAATGCGTTGGTGATTACCATCACTGGGGGTTAAGTGTGAAACCACTGTGAACCTTGCCCCACTATATAATGTGACCTATTGAGGTCACCTGAGGCTAAGTCTGAATCAGGTTTGAAGTGCATAGGAAGGGTTCTCAAAGACTGCATTGTAGGCGGCTGACAGTTGGTGTCTTGAAACACCACCTCTGTTCAATGATGGTCGTTCACAGTAAAGGAGGACATAGATGACCTTTTTTACTTTCAGTGCAGGTGTACAGCTGAGGCGTCTCTTCTATGTTGTGCCATGTGTTTGTGGAGTAGCTGTCTGGTCTCTCCTGTGTAGCAATCCAAGCACTCCTCACTGCACTGCACAGCATACACTGTCTTGTTTAGCTTGTGTCTGGGAGTTTTTTCCTTGGGATGTAGTTTTTTTTTAAAGATGTGGCTGGATTTGAAGCGCGCTGGGACGTCATTCTTGGAGAAAATTCTCACGAGCTTCTCTGGCAAACCTGCTACCTGGGACTCTCCACCTTTTGTGTTTAGAACTGAAGACAACTCTTTTATGAGAGATGAAATGTCTTCACATACTTAAAGAAGTCCAGGTACCTTTTGTGTTTAAAGCTCTTAAGAACACATGAATGGATGTTTTTCCCAGTGGGTGGGTGTGGTGATGTTGTGTCACATGGTATTACAAATCAAAGGAACGAAGAAACATCCAGTGGCAAATACAGGGCTGTAAATGTTTTCATTTTGATATTTTAACCAGTAAGTCTGTGAGTATTGAGTACATTAAAAAAAAAAAAAAACAGACACACAAGTGGCCATTTTAGGGACTGCAGGTTTTTGCACTTTCACATTGTCCTCATATTTCATCCTCAGGGGTGCTGCTCGGCTTGATCAAGTGAACAAAGCACGTCCAGCCGACAGTTGAGTCAGGTTCACCGATAATGTCCTTTTCCTCTTGTCTTATCTTTATGCTCGCTGACTGACAACTTTTGAATGGACTTTGAATGGTTTACTGGCAAACGACTGTTATCATTCAGATAAAGTCTTATACAGTGAAGCATTTTAAGAAACACCCTCAAAAGTGCATTATGTGTGATGAGGAAGCTCTCAAAGGCTGTATATTCAGACGTAAGCGACACAAGGGACATCACTGAAATTGAGTGGGGTGGCTCTGACAACCTGCAGGTCAAACAGTTCGCACCAGCTACCTTGCAAAGATCGTGCCTTTGCACAAAAGTACACTTGCAGATGATATGAAGCTAATTCAGGATGTAACCCGACTGTATCTGCCTTCATAAAACTTTTACTGTCCTCACTGTTTTCATTCTCACCATTCAAACACCCCGATCTGTCTATTGTTGGTGGTTTATGGACAACCTGGCGAGTACTGTTACGCAGGCTAGAGTTAACTGCAGGTGGATGAATTTTTATGAACCCGTCTTTTTGCTTGTGGTTCTCTTTTGCCTGTTTGTTTATTTTACTTCCCTTCTGCCAAATTCCGTTTTGGATATGATCATTTTTAAAACATTTTATTACGGTTAAAGAGATATACTTTGGAGCTGAATGTGCACCGTCTGGCAAAACAAATGTCACCACCTTTCTTTTTACTGGAGAGTGTAGATAAGAGCCTCCCATTAGATTAGAGGTCTAGCTTCAGCTGCCTGAATATTTGGGACTGACCAGGTTTTTTCTTTCCTGACAGTATTGGGCATATTCCAAGATGACGACGTTGAGATTTATCAGGCTCAAATTGTGAAAGGCTGGATCAGGAAGCATGAGACATGATTTTCACACAGGGACTGGACTGCAGATGCTAACCACACTGAGAATCTTTAGGATGTGCTAGAGAAGACTTTAAGCAGAGGTTCAGCTCTGTACTGAACAGTGAATAAGAATATTGCAGGTGGCTGTAGTTTCAGGAGCTTTAACAAAGACAAAGCACAGTGCTGGCCTAAATTGTACAAAGTTTCTGAGCTAAAAGAAGGCAAACCACAAACAGACATAAACTGTGGATTTTATTTATTGTGCTGGAATTACTCATTTATTTGGACAAAATTGCTTTCTTGTTCTAACTGCAAGTACAAATCTTCACATTTAGGATTGAAACATCATGTAGAAAAACAGTATTCTGATATTACAACTGGCAGGAATCGGGTGACACTCCTACGAATCAAGACGTACGCATGTCATCATCCGTCTGCACCACTCGGTTTGAGCTGGAACGCATTTTCTTTCCCGTCTGACAAGTGCACGACAATGTTTTTATTTTTTACCAAATCGGCCTTTTTAAACAATACCGGGATCCGCTGGTGGCAAAAAGACACCTCTTCCACCACCTTCAGTGGCGACTGAATTATATACAGTATAAAACTGTGGGTAGCAAAAAACACAGTTCTTCTACAAGTAAATTACACTGCTGCAACGCTCCCAGTGAGAAACCGAAGAGAAGCGAGAACATCAGAGCCCGTTGTGATTCCTCCGACTGCACCATTAGCTGCCACCACACACAGCATTCATGCGGCCGGTGTGGAAGAAGTGGGAACTTTGTAAAATGTGTCCGTCTAGTACAAAAAGTGTTATTTCTTAAAACGCATCAGAGAGTGAGCCATTTCAGAAAAAAATATATAAAAAAACAAAAATATCCACCGGTGAACTCTCCGCCTACTGTTTCTGCTTCTTCTTTGCTGGTTTAATAGCAGGCAGCTCTTCCTCTTCTTCCTCCTCCTCCTCCTCATCTTCTTCCTCAGACAAATCGGAGTCTTCGACCTGTGAGGCTGAGAAGATCAGGAGAAAATGTCAGCTCACCGTGTTACACCGAATCCTGGTATCACCATCTAGACTGCGAGTGCGACACTCGGCCCTTTAATGTTCTGTCATTTTGTTTCATATTGAACGAACAAAAAATAAAAAAATAAAAAATAGTGAACTCTTTAAGGGCCAGAAAGGTCGCTTTACTGAATGTGCCCTCACAGTTGGCCCTCACACACACACACACTAACTCGAACCATCAGAAGGTATAAAAAAGAAAGAAATACATTGCACAAATTTCTGAAAGTTGCAGATTTCTTTTAGAAAGTTTTAAAACCCAGAGGTATAGTTAACCTTTCGTATAGCTGGGTGAGGGAGCACCAAGGTTACTCCGGGTGTTTCACTATACAGGAAGTTCAAAGCATTTCATCTGTATTGAGGATTAAATGCGTTTGGATCCTGATGCCGCCGCTTTAGACTGTAGTTTTTCAAAAGCTGTGAGGTGCAAAAGATCATTTTTAGAATATCATGCGTGTTAAGCACTTGAGCCGAAGGCAACTGAGCTTGTTTTTCAGGTTCACGTGAAAGTGCCAGGACCACCTCTAAGGTGATAACCCCAGTGGAGGTTAAATACCTGGGATTCCCAATCAGCTTGTAGAACTGAAGAAGGCTCTTGTATGAGAGGGGAAACGTCTCGGTGGGGGGCTTAATTTGATTAAACGTTCTTTTAAAAGTACGATGAATAAGCTGGAGCTAAAGATCTTCATTAGGCTGGGGAATTCCTGACCCCCCCCCCCCAAAAAAAATGTAGCACTTCTGTTCTTATAAAGGTGATAGTGGTGACTGTCCTACCAATAGGAATTTCTGGGGGATGAAAGCCTGCAGACCTGACGAGGGCAAAGTATGGCCTACAGTCTATCTCAGTCCTTAACGCTTTACCCCTTGAAAGCCTGCTATGAGTAACCCCTGAAACTCTTATCTGAACCGAGCAGTTTCTGTCATATATCAGCCATGCGTATAAAACAAAATGACCGGGTTTGCATCAGAAGTTAGTGAAGGTCGTCTCTGATTACGCAGTTACACTTGGAAAAACCCGGAAACGACATCTTTAACAATACATACTGAGAGGTCAGAACTCTTTGTTAAGGTTATGGAGTTGGTTAAATGTCATCCTCATTGGGGAAAGAGTTTAAGGCAAACTAAACAAGCCTGGGCTCCCACCAAATAAATAAAATAAATAAAAAGGGGGATCCATATTTACGGATGTTGTTCGGTACCGGTTTCACTTGTGTGCAAATTATTTTTCCCCTGTTATTAACTACAACGCCTTCACTTAAACACTTAAAGCAATATAGAAAATTAAAAGCTGACACAGCAGATTGTTTTATCCAAACTTTCTAGTAGAAAGCACTTGATTTTTGAAACAAAGACATTATTCTTACATGTTATGCCTACCAAAATTCATGCAGTTTAGAATAATTCAGGGTTAGGGGCAACATATTGGAGCTTAGATTTTTGAGAGTCTGGCTCTTTGTCTTATTTTATCCACGTCACACTGTGAAAAAACTGTTCCCCATCCCTAATATAGACCAGTAGGTCAACCAATCAACTTCAACTAAGCATTAATCTGATTAACTTCCTTAAATGTCAATTCAAATTTTTTATAATCAGGTAAAAATAAAAATACAAAGTTCCTGCTGTATGTTTATTTTGGTCAGCCAACTCAGTTTGAAAAGCAGAGTACCCGCATTAACATTTCAGAAATTGGATGAGTTCCTACTATTCACTGATTACTATCATTTTGATATAAATCCAATGAAGGGGCTGAAAACTGATGAGATATTGTCAGTGAGCTTCTTAGAATATCAGTACTGGCAGTGTTAAAGTGTTAAAGCACAAAGAAAGTAGAGTATTACCAATAAGGTGCAGCCCACTGACAGAAACCGGCCCTGTGCCGGCCTTAAGTCGGATGGTGACTGGGGCTTTGAGCTCAAACTCTCCCAGACTCACCTGAGGACAGAAAGCATCAAAGTTAAGACAGATCAAACTTCAGCTGCGTGGCACATCAGCCTCAGTTTACACACCATGGGGAGACACTTGATGTGAAGGTTGGCAATGGGCACCGAGATCGTCTTTCCTTGGTGGTTCATGGCTGTCACCTCCACCACATTGCTCTCCTCCTTGGCACCGTTACCTAAGCAAACCTGCAGCAATCACAACACTGAATATTACTGTTGCGGACAGACTGAAGTGTGACTGACTGGTGTGTTCGTGCCGCTGGTAAATCCCAATGATGGTAACAAAACTGTACATACTGTTCTGAGTTCAAGGAAGTGCTCCAGGTCCTCCTCCTCATCTCCTTGGAAAGTGTAGAAAGGTACTTTGGAGGACAGCTCGCAGCCTGGAATAACATTGTAAGACCAGCAATTAACTGACCGCGGTTTTTATTAAAACAAACAAACCAAACCAAACAAAAAAACCCAGTAAAATAAGGAGGGAGACATTTCTGCAGGAACATCACAGCAGAAACCCACGTGTGCGCCTACAGAGCATCTCTGACACACTGTTTAACAGGCCCTTACTGAACAGGAAGCTCTCCAGCCTGGATTGACCGCTCAGTCCGACGTCCGAGGATTCATCGTCGTGAAAAGACATTTTGTAGAAGCGGTAAAAGTTAAGTATTCTGCTGGCGCTTTCCTGCCTAATGAGCCCTCCACGATAAATAACAAGCACGTCGCAGCCTACGAGCGTGCCTGATGCGTCATCAGTGCGCGCCTGTGGGTCGATTCCCTCCTTTCACAGAAATCAGGCGCTGACTGAGTAAAACACGTGATGAACTTCTCATTTACCTGAGCTGATTCAAAGTGGTGATAAATAAACTTAAAAACAATTGAACTTAAGGTAAAATAAAGAGAAATATAGAATATTTTAATGAAGTAAACAATACATTTTATAATAATATCTACTTAAACTTAGTCCCTTCAGAGCTGTCTTCGTGACATAGACTCAATCAGGAAGAAACTTTCCTCAGAGATTTTGGTCCATATTCACATGACAGCATCAGCATTTGAGTGCAGTTAACTCAGTGTCATGTTCAAGATACCAGTTTTAGATGATTTGAGCTTTGTGATATGGAGTGTTATCCTGCTGGAAGCAGACATCAAAAATGGACACACTGTGGTCATAAAAGGATGGATATGGTCAGCAACAATACTCAGACTGTGGTGTTTCAATTCAATTCAATTCAATTTTATGTATATAGCGCCAAAT